>JABFPB010002480.1:0-20020 GCA_022817645.1 Ceratoteleas bidentatus
ATGCTGTATTAGCATGAATTATGATGGAAAAATACCCAAACAGCACAACTCCCGAAATCGAAGACTACAGAAAATCTCCCAGGAAATGTCCGGAGATCTCCAGGAAATCTACGTCACCCAATTATCTACGGAGAATCTCCGTAGATTTCACGGGTATGTTCTGTTAGGGTAGCATGAAAGACATCTATGAATTTTAAGCATGGTGCCTTATACTTTTATGGTTAGACATTTTCCTCAGTGTAGGGTCATTTTCAGACGCTTGTTCTGAATTTTTTGTAGAATGACCACATTGCATTGGAAATGATTCCTCCCCACACTGGTGCTGCGTAGATCAGTGCCGGTCTTATCATTTTATAGAACATGGAATTCCTGTTCTATAAAATGAACACATTCCATTTCCATTCCAATGGAATAGAAATGGAACGGATCGTAATTCCACTCCAGAAGTTTGTTTTGAGATGTCATTTTGCTTCTACGCCCCAGAATTGGTATTAATGCTCCTATCGCACGCTTCGGGGTAACGGTTGCCCTGATGCAACCGAGTAATTGTTGCTCGAAGCTCAAGTGAAACAGTCGCACACAAAAGTGTAACTGTCGCACGCATGATTTTTCCGAGTACATTTATCAAATAGAAATATCACTCCACTTTCAATCAACTCGCTACTTACGATGTATAGCATCAACTCATAGGACACTTCCCGTTCACTGTGAAAAAATCTCACGAGTTCCCCATGTGAAATTGACAATTTCTCTTACGAGAGCTCATATCTAATATGAGTAATCATGTCAATTTAACATATGAGAACTCAAGAGATTTTCTCACTGAAGTAAATCAAATTCATCAACATACCATCCAATCACTAAATAAGATTTTACGTCTCACATTTCGCCTGGCTGTCCGGGATCGTGCAGTGCTAACCTATAAAATTTCTTAAATCAAGACATTCCTTCTAAGTAAATGTAACAATGATAAATATTCTTGTAAGATAATTTGGTGGCCCTGAAAAGGGCCGATTTTTGTTTGAGAGTGTTTTCTTGCGAGGGTCGATTTGGCAACAGCTTAACCTCCAAAACCGTAAAGAGTGCGGCCTTGGCGTTTCAAAGCATATACTACGTCCATTGCTGTCACGGTCTTGCGTTTGGCGTGTTCGGTGTAAGTCACAGCGTCACGGATGACATTTTCCAGGAACACTTTCAGCACGCCACGGGTCTCCTCGTAGATTAAACCGGAGATACGTTTCACTCCACCTCGGCGAGCCAGACGGCGGATAGCGGGCTTCGTAATGCCCTGGATGTTATCTCGGAGAACCTTCCTATGCCGCTTGGCTCCTCCTTTACCCAATCCTTTTCCACCTTTGCCACGACCGGTCATGATGATATGCTTCTCGTACTGAACTCGGAAACGACTGCCAGAGAACTGATACTTTGCCGGCCCTTTTTGCGCCTTTTTATAGAAGCGTGTAGCGTTGTTGTCCCCTCCTTAATTTAACGTCGAATCAGGAAGAAGCACATGATTTCGTACGTGTACATCTGGACACTCAGATGCTTGACTTGAAAAAATGAAAATATTGAATTCTAAAAAAAAATACGCATAAACATTATACATTAGTCTAACATCTATAAATTAACGAAAAATGGCTTTTTTTTTGAAGGAGTAATTAACATAATAACTATCAAAATATTTATTTAGAATACGAATCTAAAGTTGTGAATGGAATTCATTTCATTCAACAGTTAAGAAACAATTAAATAAGAATTGAAATACCAGAAATTTTTTTTTAATTGAAACAATTTTTAGGTTAAACATTGTAAGTTACACAAATTTCATTTAAAAAATATAAGTAACAAATATTAATTTATAGAGTAAATATCTAACAAAAAAAGTTTTAACGATGCTTTGATAAAAAATATCTACCGAACATTGTTATTCCGAGTATAGAAATAATAAAATCATTTCGAGGTAGTAACTGGATTATTTTTAATCATGTTTGTAAGAGCATGGAATTGATATTGCATATTGTTTATCAAGGAAGTCGCCAGATAGCGCTCTCGTTCTCTCACATTCTGATTCTTAGTTAAGATCACTTTGTTTTGTGGGCGTACATTTTAATCGCAGTTGAAACTTGTTTCGCAGTCATTGTTTGCAGTGTGGTTGCTCTCTCATAGAAGAGAACAGCTGACATAAGAATACTTGCAACTGGTCCACTGACGTTTGAATGATTCAGGTTATGTCAGATTTATCTGTCGCTTGACAGAATTTCGAGGATTAAAGTTGATGATTTGAGAATGTCATCGACAAAAATGGACTGGATCGTTGTGAAGGAGTTAGGCTCAGGTGGTTATGGTGTTGTGGAACTCTGGAAGAATGTAAACACTGATGAGAAGTTGGGTATGTTTACATTCTGTAATAATCTCCACTGGCGTATATCCAATAATGGTCATTTTTATGAGTAACCATTGCAATCGCAGTTATCGCAGTATAAAATTTATTATTTATATTATTTAATATTCTCTAATAATGTGTTTTTGATGTTTCTCAAATCAGTTTCAAGGTCTGATTACAATTAATTAAAAATCTAATTTTATGATTGTTACAGCAATAAAGCGGTGTAAAAATAATGGAATCTTGTTTACACCAAAACAGAAAAGTAGATGGAAAAATGAAATTGAAATATTAAAAATACTGAACCATGATAATATAATAGCTACCTTACCTCTTCCATCTGAAATCGAAAAAGAGTTTCCAGGTGATTTACCACTTTTATGCATGGAATACTGCAGTGAAGGGGACCTTAGGATGGTAAGGAATATATTATAATCTTTAAAATTATTAAAGATTAAAGATTATATATTAAAATCTTTAAAAAAATTACAGGGTATCTGCAACAAATATAAACTTATTTTTAATATTTTCTTATAATTTATTTTATCCTTTTCTTCTTAAAATGTACAATTTTTCCATCAGTCAGAAAAATAAAGAAAGACATTATCTAAATAAGACATTTTTTATTTTAATCAGACAATACGTTGTTTATAATTTATGGAAAATGTTTAAATTAGACAAGAATTGTCTAATTACGTGAAAATGTCTTTTTAAAAACGAACGTTGATATCTTGTTCACATATTCGCAGTTTGCAGGATGAATTTTGCACTGTTACAGGTTTTGAATAAAACGGTCAACTGTTGTGGAATTGAAGAACAAGAAGCTTTCAATGTTATACGAGAAATATCTTCTGCTGTAAAATATCTGCATCAACATAAAATTACTCACCGTGACTTGAAGCCGGAAAATATTGTTTTAAGTTTGGTTAATAATAAGGTAAAAATCAATCACCAACAAATATAATAGTTAAAAACCAATAGCAAAAGAATTTTTTAAATCAGAATGAGTTATGAATTGACTGCTCTTTTCCAGACCCGGTACAAATTAATTGACCTTGGTTATGCTAAAGAATTGGACGAATCTAGTCAATATGCATCTTTGGTTGGGTCACTAAATTATGTAGCTCCAGAATTATTTTGGAAAAAGTCGTACAGCTGTTCAGTTGACTACTGGAGTTTGGGTATACTTTTCTACGAAGTGTTAACAGGACAAAGACCATTTTTGCCAAATGAAGACAACTCAATAATCTGGTAAGATTGCAGATCAGCTTCAATATTCTAAAAGAATTGTAGCCAATATTTGTCATTAATTTTACATAACAGGATCAAACATGCAGCAAATAAACCTTTTGATGTCATTGGTGCTGACAAAATTGAAGATAACGAGTTCAAAATAAACAGATTAGAATATCTGACTGACATAAGAGAGCCTGCGAATATTTCAAGGCAAATGTTCAAATTAAACTATTTTATCATGTAGCATTTTGATTTCAATGTTGTAATCCGTTTTCATCCATTTAAAGATGCATTAAGCCACAGTGGCTGGAATGGTTCAAACTTGTCTTCCAATGGGATCCGCATCTGAGAGGAAAACACCCGAACGACCCAAACAGGCTTGTAGTTTTTAGTTCATTGGAAGATATACTCAGTATAAAGGTACATTTCAAACGTAAAAAATCAAACAACTCATCTACACAAATGTGATTGTTTTTTTTTGTTTGATGTACAGATTGCTGAAGTGATTGTGTCAACGGTGTACAAGAAAATGGACTACAAAATAGAAAAAAATACAACCGTTGGAATGCTTAGAGAATGGATTGCTAAGGATTGTGACATTCAGCAATCACAGATGGTTATAATGCTTGAGAAGAGAGATATGATTTTACATCCCACTGAAAATATTTTTGAGCTGATGGATGAACAGGTCAGTTTATTCGACCCTCAGTCAATTAACATAGTTTTTTTGTGCTGTGTTGCTGGATATTTGGTCCAGCAAAATATTATTACACGATTAAAATGGTAATATATTTTTTAATTTAAACTGAGCTTAGTCAGATTTCTTTATTTTTGTACAAATTGTGTTAATACATAAATTGGAATTGTTAAGTGTAACTAACTAATTACTTCATGTTACAGAAAATGTTTTTTGTGGTTTACTGTAGAGGATTACCAACAACAATTAACACAGAAATTGGGAAAAACGTTCCAAAGAATATTCAGCGCTTTTTTTTTAATTCAACGCCAATTTCTGATTCAGTCAGTTTGCGTCAGTTTCACAAACAGTGTTACAGAGAAGCAATTTATTTAATCAAAGAAGAACTCATGTTGTTAAAAAATCACATCGTAGCTATATGTTCGCGAATGTAAGTATTGCAAAAATATGTGTGTAATTATTATTAAACTAATAATTATACACGAAATAAAAGTTTCTCAAATTCAAATATAAATAAATTTTATTACAATCTTGATTGCACTCAATTAATCGAATAAATCCATTAATTTGATTTTTTCTAAATAATTATGATTTCTCCAACCCTAATAATTTACCGTTATACACAGAGATCTGATTGATGAAGATATCAAATTTATACGAGAGCAAGCTGCGAAGTCGAAGGCCAATGACTTAATCAAGCAAGCAAACGAAATTATCC
This sequence comes from Ceratoteleas bidentatus, assembly GCA_022817645.1. Taxonomy (NCBI): domain Eukaryota; kingdom Metazoa; phylum Arthropoda; class Insecta; order Hymenoptera; family Scelionidae; genus Ceratoteleas; species Ceratoteleas bidentatus. The sequence goes on from JABFPB010002480.1 coordinate 5,035, forward strand.
ACCCAGATGACCCAAAAGAAATTAAGGATAAGTTTTGTGAGCAAGTTGATACCATTTTGCGTAAAATTGGACAACTTGAGGTTGTGGAGAGAATTGAAACATCACTAGAAAATGAATCAGCTATTAGTACGGAAATGGTTAAACATATAAGTAACATGTACAACAGCGATAGTAGCTACCGGAAAATATTGTCTAAACTGTGCGTAACACTTTGAATGTAGAATAATCATACGATTGGTCTATTCACTTGCTTGTTAATAATAATGAATCATTATTTTCAGACTCGACAGATGTATCAGGGCATTTGAGAATTTCAAAGATCTCAAAAGTAAAAGTACTGAGGAATTGAAAAGTATTTTAAAGGATTTTTTTATACAAGAGTTTCAGTTCAGCAGGCACTGCAGTAGTGATGATTTTATCCTGTAATTATTAATCAATTAAAGTCACATAACTAATTAATGTCACTTAAATTGTTTATTGATCAATGTAATTCAATGTTAATTCAAAATTTTGTAGAAGAATAGTGCAGCGTGAAAACCATTTGTTCAACCTCAAAATAGCTTTAAATTCGTCTGCACAACTCGAGATTGAATACTTCAAGGAAGTGCAAATGCTGAAGGAGGAAAAAGATAAGGCTGTTTTGACATTATTTCAACCAATCAAGGAAAAATCTCAGCCAAATACTCTAAATGGTGATAGTGATACATTAATATATAACAACTTCCTGCTTCAAAAGAAGTAAGTTTTATTTATGAAAATAAACATGTTGTTATATGAATAAGAATATATGTGATGGAATTGAAGAAATGAATAGTACAGAGAATAGAACTTTATTTAGAAATAAAATACAAATGACATTTTATTTCAGGTTAGATAACTTAATTCATAAAATGAATAAAAGCGTTAACGCTGGAAAGGACCTGTAAAATAAAAACACATTGATCAAGCTGTTTACATGTATATATGATTGCGAAATACAGGTATCTCTCTTTTAACATGAAAATTTGGTTTTAGGAAAATGAATAAAAAATAGAGATTTGGTTCCAGAGAACACTGACATTTGTATATCTTTTAAAATATGAATTTACTTAGAAAGGTTACATATATGTATAAAATCTTCATCATATAATCAAATATATTAAATTGTTACTATTTCTTCGACTTTAACTTTCGTTATCAATCATTATTAAAGTTATCAATCATTAATAATTAATAAAAAAAAATTAATATTCACTGAAAAGTCTCTAGCGGTATTGTATAATTTCTATTTCTATTTCTATAATTACCTACAAACTGAATTAACTCTTTCTTGGCACATAGAATCGGACACCCCATTTAATATTGGCTTTATCGTCAGTTTTAACAAATGTGTAAACTGGTCCTTGTGGAGGTTTATTTCTTATCTGGCTTTTATTATTGCTGTAAGCTGTAAAATTAAAAAAAAATGTAACAATGTATTATTTGGTGTAAAATTGTTTCTATAAGTAATTAAAATCTATAAGTAATTAAAATGCAAAACTTTTTCTAGTGATTCAATTGAATCTGAATTATTTCAATAATGTAACTGATTAATTATTCAATTTAAACTTCAAGTTACACATCTTTAATTAATTAACAATTAATTTCATTACTAATTAAACGAGCATATAACTGTTTCTTATTTAAAAACCACTCACCATTTGTAACATTTCCCCACGCGAATATTAGATATATGAAAACAAGGAAGTAACTTTTGAATAGGTAATGCTAAAATAAAAATTTAGTTCATTAGAAAGCATGTAACTTCTCCATAAAATCATCTCCATGCCATCATAGAAAAATGTTATAGAAAAATTAGTTTGTTTTAAAAAACAATAATACATTAAAAAAAGAGCTATTTTATAATATGAGAGTATGAGGAGATCTTTGGACAATTTTATGTGCCATCCTGAGCTTATTTATAAGATAAATACTTCTAAAGTTAGCGTCAAATGTAGATTTTTTTACATTTACTCTTATAGAATGGGCAGTGTTGACTTTAATTAAAAAAAATAAATACAAAAAAGTGTTTTAAATTGAGATACATTAATGCCAAGTTGAAAGTCTGCTGCAATGGAAAAAAAGCATTCGAGGAAAACATTTTTTAATATTTTTTCCGCACTGAAGATGTAAATTACAAAAAAAATGCTTTTGTAGAAAATATGTAATGACAAGTTATAATTTTATGAAACATAGAATGTTTTCTAAAATCCTTAATTAATAAAATTAATTATAACATTATTATTTTTTAATTAAAAATAATGGGAAAAATAATGGGAATATTTTATTTTGAATTTTATGATTTGATTGATTACAATGGATCAGAATGAGACAGAAAGAGTACTTTGATGGTCTGTTTTTTACTGCAACTTCATATATACAATATTTAGATAAATTACAAAATTTACTTTATTTGGTAACACGTATGAAGTAATGACAATTTCTTTTCATTTTAATAATTAAATTTTTTCAATGTCTGCCTTTTAGATGCCAATTTAACTGTTTTAACCAGCTATAACACTTTCAAATGATTTACTCTTCATATTTTCAAAGTAAATTCCGAATATAATAACCCAAAATGAAATCTTACAATTAGAATCAAAACAATTAGTCTTACCAAGTCCAGGAACTTCATTTCTACGGTTCTAAGTTGATAATTCTTACCAGCGAGCTATGCCAGCTACGATTGATCTGCGGAAAGATCGATCGATTTGTAACTGTTGCTCCGAACAAAAGTTCCACCTGAACGAGCGTACAAACTTTCGCTTGATGCGACAAGAGAAAGAGAATCGAAGAAAAAGGTCGAGAAAGGACATATCGAATTGAGCACGTAGACAATCATTTTCATTTTATTACAAAAATTGTGCACACATACTTTCCACGATCCATAATCGAGTAACAATTCATCATTTAAAATAAATATCTCACTCTTCAGCTGCTATTGTTTTATGATGCGAGGTATACCCCTGTTGGAAAGTTCATGAAAACACTATGTGTTTCAAGTTCCATCTCGAAATTAATCATGCTAAGAATGTCAAGGCTAATAGCAAATGTTTGACGTATTTTTATTTTTCTTTCCTTACAAAATAATGTAACAATGAATTAAATATTATCTTTTCGTATTTTTTCTGTTCTCTTATGTATATTTTTTAGGATCCCGCGCAAAAAAGCGCCTCTCGCAGAGGCGCATTTTTGCATCATCATTGCTACTGAAAATACAGACATGAAATGCTGGAAAGTGTAACAAAATGCACCCGAATATCACATCAGAATTGCTTACTCATGCTTATAAAAGAAATCGACAAATTTCTCCTTAATGTAGTCAATGTTTATTCAAACTTTTGTGTCCAAAAATATCATTAATCTGGAAGAATTTCATCTGATTAAAAAATTACATTTTCCATACATTTTCATAATTAATATACAAAATTAATATAAAATTAAATTGAAATTAATAAGTTAAAAACAGTTTATAAACATACTTTTATAGTCTGCTAAATTGGTCGAACATTATTTTCACTGACACACATTTCGCAGACGTTAATAACATTAAAAAATCACTTAACCATTTAATTTATAAAAAAGTATGTTTAAAAATTGTATTGTACAACATGTGTGTAAAATTGTCTTGTGCATAGTAAAACTGAACAATAAATTTTGTCGCATGCTTAGTTTCTCTTAATTTTCCTTTAAAATAGTTATGAGAGTTTATTCGTTTTTTACTGGAGTTAATGGGTTTTGCGACCTAAAAACAAAACCCCAGTTTTGTTTTTCAACAAAAACGGATCAATCTGTTTTTGATGAATTGTTTCTTCTTTTCTTCTCACTTAGTTGATGATTTGCAAAATATCCATCTGATTAACATATTAACGGCCTAACACCACAAATCACCATGGAATTTCCGAGACGAACTTCCTTGGTATACCAGATGTATACCTTGAAACAAGTAACTTGAAACAAGTAACATATTCACAAACTTTCCGGTCCGTTGTGTACGTTTCGCACTTGTCTCCCACGTTTAACATTTTCTTCCCGTTCACTTTTCTCGCTAGTTTCTTAAATTAGGCGGACAATTGACGCCCACATCTATGCATTTCGTGTAGAAAAACCCGTTCGCATCGCAGTCTCAAGTGTCTCGAGTAAAAACATAAAAATTCACTCATTGTCGCTGACGTCTTCGTCAGTTGTGTACTCGGAATGTTCGGCGATGGCGTCAACTTCCTCCGCGGACTCCTCGTCGGAAATCTCCCATTGCGGATGGTCCGTTGGAATAGGTGGAGCTTCGATTACGTCCATCTGAAAAGCATTTGTTGCATTTTAATGACAAAATAATTTTTACGTAATTTTTTACATAAAAAAATTTTTTGTAAGTCAATTTACTAGACAAATGTAAAATTTTATAAAAACGAAACGATTTATAGACGAAAATACAAATAATGGTATGATATAATTTGTTACAATTATCAAATTCTACATATAATTGAAATTTGGAATATTTTAATTGAAGAATAGAGGTAAACCTTGATATCTTTGGACTGATGGAAGCCAAGATAAGAGTCACTCCGTAAGCACACCGTGAAGGTGTATAATCCAGGCCAGCGTGGCGCTGGGAATCGGAGTTCGACTTCCTCGTAACTCGCCAAAGAGGTGACATGTGCTGGCGTCGTCAGCAGCGTGTGACTCTTTCTGTCGCAAACGTAGACCCACCAATATTCCTGTTTCACGTCAGGGAATTCCGGGCAGTGTACGTCGTGCGACACATTGCTTCGACCCTCGAGCACTCGTTCCCTTTTCAGTAGCCTCTTTTGACATCGGCTAAAATTACAGTATCATTTCATTAATAACAACCCACCTTGCATTTACAACAACGAAATACAATTAAAAATACAATGAAGTATTTGAACGCAACTGAACAATATCTTTGAAAATTGTTTATTAAAGTTGTAGATTTGACTTTTTTCTTCAATTCATTCAATTATTTTCAATAAACAATTGCTGCAATATGTAAAAATGATGTTGAATTCAAATGGAAGTTTAAAAAATATACTCTCACAGGCAAAATGGCTAAAGAAAATTGAGTTCTCATAAAATAAAGCAGCCAACGATAAAAGGTTTCGCCTTTCATCCGGCTAACTGGTTGTTTTGGGGGTGTCCCCTTTTTGAAAAACAACTTTCTATTATTGTTTTTCCAACAATTTTTTCAGCCAGCTTTTCCTATCGAAATACAGTCCACTCAAATGACTATCGAAGATGATTTTAGAAACTCCTCAGTCTTTAACCGTTTTTAACGCACTTTTGCCATTCCAAGTCATCCTCGTCTTCAACGGCGGAGTCCTTTTTCTCAGCCGAACTATCCTCATCGTCACTTCTGTCGCTCTCCACGTCGCTCTCGCTACCATTTGTGTCGACGCCTTTGTCCTTGGAGTCATCGACGGACACCTTTTCCTCCTTCTTTTTGGCATTAGGCGTGCTACCCGGTTGATTATTCTTATTGGCTTGCGGGCCGTTTGGCAGCGCTTTCGCGTCGGCAGAGGTGCTGTTGGTTTGTGTGGCGGGAAGCACGGGTTTGTTCGGCCCCGTTTTCTTGTTTGTGTTCTTCTTGTTGCTCTTCTTCTGGCCCTTCTTTTGCTTCATCCACGCAGGCTTCTTCACGACCGGCTCCTTTGGTTCCTCGGTCGGCGGTTCCGCCGTCGGTTTTGATTCGTCCTCTATTATCGTTTGCTCCTGGACGGTGTCGTCGCCAAATAAGTGGCTCATATCCTTTCGGGTTAGGTACACAGTTACGGTCACAATGGCACCGGCTGTGTATACGGTGGGGTGTTCGTCAGCCATAACTATAATGGTTAGTTAATTAAGTTAATTAGTTATTTGTTTAATAATAAATTAAGCTTATTTCAAACTAGAATAATAAATTAATTATGTGGGATTATGCAAATTACGAACCTTCCGATTGTACTTTGAATTCAATATATGGCATGCTTCCAAGTACTTTCATGACATCTTCATATTGACTATCCGTTAAACTGCGCAAAATCTGCCTTCGCTCCTCGCCTTTTAATTGTGCAAATTGCTGGAGACTTCTAATTTGTCTCTGAAATAATGAAAGTCACAGTTGTTTTACTCGTTTCTTACAAAAATCCTTGTATTTCTAAGCAATTCGAAGACTGAAAAAGTTGATTACTTTCTTCGCTAGGAAGTGTTTGAGATTGTCCTCCGTAATATGTGGCAATTGCAGAAGTGGGTTTTTGAATTCCCAGAATCCCTGCACCATCATCGGGCACAGTTTCATGCAATTTTCAATTGTATTTATGCTCGGGACATGTTGCACTGAAATGAAGTAGTAACAGTGAGATAATGTGGATCTTGTAAATCTGATGAAATTGCCTAAGTTAAAGGGAGACTACTGACCTCTGCCGGAATAAGCCAACATTATGAGTTGGTTGACACACATGATCATTTCTTGAATAAGGTATGGACACTTTTTAACTATGTATTGTCTGTCTTTCTCAAATGTTTCCGGATTCAGAGGAATCCGAGAAAGATGCGCGTGGATTATTGCACGAGCTTTAATTGAATACAGGAAGCAAAGTGGGGCCTCGCGGTTCTTTTCGCTTAAATTGCTTAGCTGTTTGATGAGCTGAAACAAAATTATTTTTTCAAAATAATTACATTGGTCAATAATTTTGAATTTTTTTTAACTGCATTTAATTGTTCAATATTTATTAGGTTTTTTAATTAAACATTTATATCTGTCCTTTTTTTCTTTTTTCTTATATAACACAATACTTAATATCAAGGACATTATAGAAACGCTGATATTTTTTCAACCTCAAATAAAATATTAAATAACGTACATTTAATTGTTATTCGATTATAATAACAACTTACCGCAGTAACTTCTTCACTATCAGTTATACGTTCTTCTACCTCAGCATTGCATTTCTTGTTGAACTCGAACGAAGCTCCGAGGATCATGATAATCCTCTTTATTGACATTAGTGGTGTTTTATTGAAGAAAGTGTAGTAAAATTGTGTTGTTGTTAATAGCACCTACAATTTCAAAAACAATTTTTATTTTTTACATATTCTCATCTGTAAAACTTACATTAAAATAGTTTAATGCAAATGTTTTTAATCTTAAAATTATTTTGAACCAAATTTTCATTGTGATCTAGCTTGAAAATTATACCTGGTCATCTGTATAGCGAATGCTTTTGTACCACCACATGCCAACAACGGTAGGCAAAGCAACCATGAAAACCAGAGCATACAATCCCAAAACCCAGACTGAGTTTTCTTTCTCCACAATCCAAGATGGCAAAGCAATTCCAAAACTCATTGCACCAGGACCATCAGGGTTTCCATATTTCTCCCAGTTACGTTGTGCTTCTTCATCAGTCAAAGCTTGGTAGGCTGTTGTAGAAAAGTAGAACAATCCATATTATAACCACATTGAAAAATTATGTTCATTAATTCATTGAATCAAATTTAATTAAGAAATGAAACTGTATTTACTTATCATAAATTGTAATGAGTATTTATACCAAAGACAGTTGCTTGTATAATAAGTCGATTTTAATTAATGTATACAATGTAGTGTAATTAAAGTAATAAATTATTTTTTCATTGCTTCTGCAATGACAGTCATTTCAAAGCAGAAGGGACATGTAGGTAAATGATATTTCGATGCTACCATTTACTGTACATTTGTGCTCACAGTGATTAACCTAACGGGATTATAGAGACCGTTTCTCTTGTTCTTCGGACATACTTTGTCGACTATGTTACATTCTTATTCTTATGTATGATAACAGAAATTGTGATAATTATTGTGTAGTGAAAAAGCAATATAATGATAATATTTTTCCAATGAAATTATTATAAATTATCTATATAAAGTCCTAAAGAGATAATATATCAGTATGCAGGATTTTATAATATAAAAAAAATATAATGTATCATTGATTATCATTGATTTAATATTAAAAAGATAAAATATTTTAATTAATTCTCAAAAAATAATTTAGTAAATGAAATATCTCGATTATGGTTATTTCGCAGTATTCTATACAACTAATTTATTCATATAATATTATACAATACCTTTTGTTAGCTTCATAAATGCTTTTTCATCTCCTGTTTCCTTGTCCGGATGGAGAACTAGAGAGAGTTTACGATAAGCTTTCTTGATTTCAGCTTGCGAAGATCCCTAGAAATGTTGCATTGTGGTTAATCTACAATTAACTGGTTGTTTCCAGGTAATTTATTTCTCAATATCAAAGTTAGAAATACTTACTGGTGCAATCCCAAGGATTTCAAAAGGATCAAAATTGGACATTTCATAGTCAAATTGAGAAACCTTATATGCTAGGAAGATAAAAAATGCCCAGCCCAAAAGTATACTGAATTTCCTGAAAAAACCAAAAACAAAATGGTACATTAATTAATTGTCATTCAGAAAATATTTGAAGACCGTGAGAAATTTTACATAATTGTTCATAATTAAGCACTGTCAATATAATTTAATTACACATTGCTTAAAACTAATCTATTAACTTAATCAATCTTAACAAAACAATGTTTTTTTAGAAGATAATAATTAGAAGATAATAAAATTGCAGACAAAATTATAATCTTGGGTAAAAATATGTAGAAATAAATTAAATATTATTAAATGTTTGATTATTAACAATTAACAATTTAATTATAAAATAAATGAATAGTTTAAAAAAACGTATATTTTTGTTTTATCAATGAAAAACAGAATTTCAAAATTGGCTATAATTAATGGTAAAAATGAAATTGGTTGTTTATATATAAATACGCAAATAGATCCCAAATCCATACCTAAGAAATACTCTTGTCTCTTTCCATGAATCATTCTGATAAAGAATGATTTTCTTCTTTTTGCACCCATCACAGTGGCACTCCTTAGCTACCTGGTTTGGATCTGTGAAAAATTGAACAAAAGTATTAATTTTACCATTCCTTATTTGAGTTCAAATAAACAAATTTATATTCTTACCAAAATATTACTTCTCAATCCACTTTCTCATTGAAAATACTTCCACAAAAAGTAAAATAGGAGTATTGAGCAAAGTTGAATTTAATGGAATAAAATACAATAATGTGTCAAACAAAATAAAAAATACTCCATAAAACGTATCAGAAAATTTGCAATAAAATCTGCCTCCCAATAAAAACAATACTTCGTCAAACTCGAATTAATTACTGCAACTTGCGTACGCAAAATGCGTCGTCGTGCAAAACAGACACGCGTGTTCCTTCGATCGATTACATAAAACTGTACCGAATAATTAACTCCTCATCAACGTTGACGCAAACTTTTATCGTCAAATTACATAATCCCATGAGAATATAAACGCAGATGCAATTTCAGTCTCAACAATCCAGAGCCCACAGTCGACAAACTCCAGACCAAAATAACCCACAGAGACAATGAAATCCCCCTTCTTTTCATATTCTTCCTTTTGTACAAAAATCGCTAGAAACGAGTGAGAAAAATCAATCTAAGCAACAAATACAAACCAATTAAGAACGATACAAAAATCAAGTGAAATTTGAATTGATTTCAATAGTATTTCATCATTTCATGCCGATACATTATTCTAAAAAATTAAGTTTTAAACAAATAAATCCTATTTTTTGCAGCAGTAATATTTATATATAAGCTTAATATTTAAAAACATATAAATATTTTATTGAAAATGATTTTCGCCAGTATCTTCAATTTAAATGGATACAAATATCTGAAGTAAAGTCAATGATTTATACCGATAAAATTCACTTCCTCAAATAATGTACATTGCTTCAAATTGATAAATTAACATCTAAGTCATCAAATTCAGCTGAATCTGATAGATATGGATTGAAAAATGCTAGTTTTGATGGAACACATTACAAATGAAAATATTTCCATCGGTTTCATTTGATTCTCATTTGCTGGGACGTAGTCTGCCAACATATTTTCCGCCTAACTGTACTCCGTAGGTTCCGTCCCGGAACTTTGGCTGCCAACGTGACACCACGTCCAAAAGCCGCCTTATCCCGTTAAACATTGCGCGCGATTAATGAATGAGCTCAAAGTTCAGCGCACACCCACGGGAGATGTGCCGCTCGGGTCGCTGAGTTGACAAACAAAAAGTCGCGCGTTTCGGTGACAACTAACCTGGTTTGGTAGAGCGCGGCCACAGGTAGTAAGTACCGGGTACGAGCAGCAGTGCCAAGAAGGACAGTAAAAAGTAGAAAAACTTGCCACCGCTCTCATCATATTGGAACTTTTGTCCACTCATTGCTCATTAAATACCGTCCTCGTGTTCGCGATCCTCGGGCCGTGACGTGTACACCGTTCGCTTCAACTTGTCATAGCACATGCAACGCGCGACACATTACCGAAGAGCCATGTCACCGCCGCCGTACCGCGATCCGACGTTCCTCTTGACGATTCCAACGCACGACACCGTGTCACTTGATGTGTACCATTGTCACAGCGGCCCCTACTTTGGCGAAGTTCTCTGAGGGAGAAGTGTCTCTCGCTCAGGCGTGGGTGTTTAGAGAAGGACGGAGTGGGTTTTGGAGGAAGAGATGTGGGAGATAGATTGATTCTGTCGCGGTCGGACTTGGGAGATTGGAAAATGAGGGGAAAAGAGGATTGAGGGGTTGGTAGGGGAAATTGAGTGGTTTTTTGGAATTTCGTGGGTGTTGGGTTTTTTGGTTTAGAAGATTTTGGAATGGGATTTTGAGTGGAGTTTTGATTTTTTTTTAATTTGTTGGATTCATGGTTTTTTACGACCAAATATTAAGAAAATGTCAAATGTCTATAGCCACGGAGTTAGTGTCTTTTCAAACTATGTAATTATGTACAAAAATGGACGAATTTAATGCGAACAGTTCGATTGTTAAGTCTTGGGAGAACTGAATTGTACAAATTGAGATGTAATTTTATAAAACGATTTCATAAAAAGTTTGACCTCTTAAGGTAATGTCAAAAGTCTACTGCAACGGAGTTAGTGTCTTTCTTATCGAAAAAACATTCATAACACATTATTTTTAAATAACTGAACATAGTGCCATTCTGTACTTATTAGGAGAAAGTGTTGGAGATTTTAAAGATAAAACTTAAAGATAAGCAGCAAAGAATTTCGGTATTTTACAAACTACAATTTTTGCCAGATCAAACACTAAAACTAAAACAGTTTTCGATGTGCAAAAATCGAAAACTTTTTTTCGATAGGCAAAAATCATAGGTTGCAAAATTCTGTCGAAATTTATCGGTACAATATAAAATGTTATCGCACGTTTTCCATAGAGATTAATTGAGACGATTACCTTACACATATCTCCACCTTCACTTTATTTACAAAATTTAAATAGAAAAAATGTATATATAAATTACAAAATACTGGTACAGGCAAGTCTAATACAAAGCATGCAAAATCTTAAATTACTCGCTCATATTAATAAGAGTTCTTTTCACAATTTTTCATAAGTGTCTTCAAAACCACAAGTAACACATGTATGGCTATAAGTGTCTTCACTTTCATTATAAGTCTCAGGACCAAATTCATGAGTGTGAGATGCTTTTGATGTTTTGTCATATAAAGAACTTCTCACTTCCATTCGAAGCTTTTTTATCTACAATAAATTGTGCACATATCATAAAAATATTGAATTTAAGTATTACTTTCAGTTTGTGTACCAAAAATGTATAATTGTTTATAATTGTTTCTCACCTTTCTATTATAATTTTTTACTTTGTTTTCCTCTCTCATTTCATTTCGCTTCTCTTTTTCTTCCAGTAAATTTTCTTCTGTTCCCCAAACTTCTAATGCACGATTCTCAACTTGAAGTTGTAAATAAAGTTTCATTTCGCCCCATCGAGGATTGTGGGGATTTTTTCTTACAATAAACTTCAGTGGTGGCTCTCTTTTGTCAAAGTCATGATCTTTTAAAAGGTACTCTTCCTTTGCTTCGGTTTTAGTTATCAATGAATGCTTTCCATCATTATCTCTAAAAAATCATTGACAAATAAATTCAAATTATTAAATGTATTTAGATCCTAATGTATAACAAGATATAATTATTCAACTGAAATTTTGCAGTTCTTTGAAGTGAACATTACTGTAAAACAAAACAATTATGTTACCTGCATCCATCACATGTAGGATGATCAAATTTTTGCAATAAATAAGAATCTTTGAATTCCTTATTACATTCCTCGCATGTTGGCATACCAGTTATGATAGGTCCTGGCAATTCTTCTGCGAGTTTCAACTACAATTATAATTGTGTAATGTAAATAAATATTTAAGAAGCATTTTATTATGTATTAATTAGAAACATTGTAATAATTACTATGTCTTCATCTAAATCATCTTCTTCGATCAGGAAACCAGCTCCACTGTCGATGACTGCTTTTCCTTGTATTTTCATATTTCTGCCTTTGGTTTCATCAGATGGATTTTCATTGTTTCTTAAACAAGGTGATTCCATTACTAATTACTTTTAATTGAACATTATTAGGTTCAAGTTATTTTATGAATGATAAATGAATTGTATTATTTGTCAATTGATACAATATTTATATACTGATGACATTTATTTAATGGAAATTCATTATTCATGAAATTAGCAAATGCTTTTCTTGATTTTTTTAATTCTGAAAATGTACAGGTTATGTATTTCTTTGTTTAGCAATAACTACGATTGACAGTAACTTACGATTTTGAATGGGACACGATTCTTGACTGTTTCAGAAGTAAGGCTTTCTGCCGATTTTTTTCAATCCGATCTTTAATCTCCTGAGATAACTCTTCTTTTTGCGACGCTGATTCTTCGGACGACATGATTGCTGATGTAAACAAAGAAAATTGCGTTGACAGGTTATGTTAGTCGATACTGCGGCACAATCAAACTAATATCAATGTGTGTCAAATAATAATGAACCGGATATTTTTGTACTTTTGTTTAAACAAATAATTTCAGCACTTTTACGGAGGACCATACGATGCGAAATCGTGTAATCAACAATGGAGTGCGTTGGCAACATTGATGAATATTCAAATTACGCAGATTCAATCGTACTGTGTTGGACATCCTGCGCAAATAAAATAAAAGTTGCGATTTGAATCCAGCTGAAAATCAGTTGCTGAAAATCAATTGAAATGATAAAGTTATGAATGTAAAATGGAAGCATTGCCAATACGAACATTTTTTTACATAAAATTTATTAAAAAAGCAAAAAAATTGTATCGAATTGGAAATAGTTGCAATTAATAAGAAACAGTATTTTTTCAAAATTTAATTGTAAATAATTGTATTAAATTTTATTTTTGAAAGTATAAACTTGGAATATTTATAATTTTTAGACATAATAATTTTTATCTGGGAACATTTATCAATTAAGTAAAGTCTATTACGTTTGAAACGAAATTTATTTTGCATCACATGCATACTCTATAAAACTACATCGTGGATTAAACTATATCATGTAATTTCTATTCTACTGTGTGTAATTGTAAATTATTTCTAAATACTACACTTTTTTCAATACATTTTTATACATAAATAAAGTACTGCTTCTTTGATAATAATGACATATGTAAGACTTGTTAATTTAATTAAAAATCATTCTTTCTATTTTAATTCAAATCAATACCGACTGGAAAACGACTATTGCTTGAGTTAAAATGCTGATATTTACAAATTAAAAAGGAATTTGGATTCTGACCATATCGTTTATTTAGAATAGAACTGCTTACTAAAATGCATTAACTTAACATCGCTATGTTGTAGGAAGAAACCAACAGAAATCTACAACTATCAAAAGGTTTTGATTTTATCGATATCTCGTTCAAAAGAAGTAAATTTTTTATCAAATTCTTTATTCTAAACATTTCCCTTCGATTTAGAGCCTTAAACTGTCTTTGATAGATATAAATTTGAAGTTCATTTACAAAAATATCTTCTCGTTTTTTTTTAATATTTCATTTTAACATTAAGAAAATATCTATTCAGCTGTTAGGTATAAGATAATTTCATCTTTACCCAGATAGAAATATGTAAATCTAAAGTACTTATTTCTTTCAGACATACTATTTTCATAATAAACTGTACTCTTTTCTTAATTATTGTACAATACTTCATATGATTTCAATTATAAAACGACTCTTTTGTTTTTAATTTTTAGGCACAGATCCCTTATTGTTTCCCATACAGTTTCATTCTTTTTACACGCCTTAAGATATTGCATCACCTCTGCAAAAACTGGGAATTTCCTTTATTACAATTTTCACCTGAACAAATAGTAATAAGAAAGTTTTAATTCTTCACAGATATTTTCAACCATCTATCCGTTCAATCAATAAGATGCCATTCTAGCAAAAAAATTGTAAGACCTTTCTGTTAAACTAACAAAAGTACACGTAGATTGATACAGAAACCATTTTTCATCATAATGTTAAATAGCCGTAGTCTGAGGTCCAGGTGACGGTGGTGTCAGTGGGGTCAACGGAGTCAGTGGTGTCAAAGACGTTAAAGGTGTCCATCCTGCTGACTGTCTATCATCGATGTTTGGATGTTCACGTTGGTGACGATGATGATTATGACGACGATGGTCCACGACTGTGGCCAAATATCTTCGTCCGTTGTTTGCCAAGTTTTCAACTTCTGTCACATCTTCTGCGTGATTTTGTTCGGTGGTCTGATAGGAAATGTCGTGATGATCCTTCGTGTCGTAATCGATTGAGGGAGAGGAACCATTTTCAGTAGTAGGCTGCAAAGAAAATGTTAAATTTGTTTTTAATGCTTTTAGTATGTCTTCCTAACCGGAAAATATCACACGGAATAACACATAAGGTTTTTTGTCATACCACAAAAAATGAACTTTTTCGTGCCTGCATATCGGGCGCAAAGTGGTTCTTTTCCGCCCTCGGGCGGAAAATGATTG
>JABFPB010002481.1:0-20018 GCA_022817645.1 Ceratoteleas bidentatus
ATTTGTTCAATTATTGGCTGTTTCTTGCCCCATTTTTGACCAATTTCGAGGCAATCCCACGTTTGGTTCACTGGGATTGTATCGACGAAAAGTATATACATTTACTAAATATTTTTCAAAATATCCCAACATTCTGATCAAAAACTGAGATTTATCTACGAACATAATGTCTTTAAAATAAAGCCATTGTCTTTTCAGTTTTCAGATATCGATTCGGCATTGCAGCGAATCAAGATCTGCTGTCCCAAAGTTCAGTACGTGAGTTTGCTTGGCAACCCCGGTTGTCCAGATCAGCTCACAGACCCCGACTCTTACGACGACGCGGATTACAACCGGTACCGGCTGTACGCTATCTACGTTTTACCTAAAACCCTGTGTTTCCTGGATTCTCGCATGATCACGCGACATGAACGACGCGACGCTGAGCGACGTGGCTGTTTTCTCAGAACCGTGAGACTTGGTCTGCAACCGACTCCAGAAGCTCTGTCTTCGAGTTCCGTGGAAGAATTCGACGACCTTTTTTATAACTTACGTTATACACCTCTACCACAGGCGCAGAGAAACCCACAGGACCACCGCGGTAAAAAGAATATTAGACAATAAAAAGTGCATGAGTGTACACAATAATATATATCGTTTAATATATATTATTGTTTGAAATTATTTTTTAAACTTTAGGTTTTAGTAAAGTTTAATTTTTAACTATTTTTAGTTTAAAGATAATGAATATTCATGTGTAAATATGTGTACTTGTTTCATTCATGAAAATATAAATATTTAATATTTGTATGTAACTATAAATATTACCATATTTATATGTATTTATGTGGAATATGTTTATTTTGAAGAGTGAATAATAAAGTATGTCTAAACATTTGTTCATTTTTGCAGGCGCCGTCGGAAAATGCAGATACCGTTATTCTGGGAAGAATTCAGAAGGGAATCGATTCATTTTGAACAATGACCTTTGAGGAGACAACTGGAGCGTTTCCCTGTCCATTACAATATCGGACAAAAGAGTGCATAAATTTTTCCGATAACGTGTGACAAGAAGAAAAATAGTGTGTCAAGAGATATAACATACATTGTCCAGCGACAGTATCCATGATTATTCGCATTGTTCAGTATTTAATAAATGTTATTTTAATGATGTTACAATATAAAAGATTTGTATACGTTTATATCATCATTTAACTATCATATTATTTTCGTAATTTTATCTTATTAGTTTTAAGAGTTAAAATATTTCTTAATTCTACTAAAATGATCAATATTTTTTTTCAATTAAATAAAAATTTTCCATCGTTCGCAGTTGAGATATTTTTAGTACATATTGAAATTCATTTTGATCATTTCTAAGAATTAGTAATTCATTTAAAAAGTCAGAAATAAAATAATGTTGCATTAATCTGAATTTTCGATTTTGAATTTTAAAGAAACCATTTCTACAATCTCCTTTCGGGGAATGATTCGTTTTTCTCTTTGTAACAATGCCTCTGAACTTCGGAGGAGTTCAGTGGAGGATAAGGCACTACATATAATAACTTCACACTTTGCTCGTGTATATATAAACCTTTTTATGTATACATATGTAATGTACATATACACTTTGTATCGTCAAAAAGGAATACTTTGCCGGGTATGTATATTACAGAACACATTTCATCGTCGTACAAAATTGGCGAACGAAAACCATGGTCCCGAGACCGCTTAAGTACACTGTTTTCAACAATTTCAGCCTTACAATTCTTATCCGCTAGCGACAATACTTGTTTCCCATTATCGGCCTAATTTAAGTACATTTGCGCTGCACTTGCTTCATAAATACTCCAAAACTGCAATTCCCCTGACACTCAAATAACGCGTCTCACTAAGTACATCAGCAGCATCGATTGCTAGTGGTCTCCGTCGGACTGGAAGCATGTCTTTCGCGACGAAAGATTAATCTGTCCGATCACCGTTTACCCTAATTGGCCACGACGAACGAAATTGACAGTCGTATATTTACACGTTTACACTCGCCGAAATCTTTTTTCTTTCACACCCGAAATTGGGCACACGCTATTTACACCCTCCGAACATGGATAAAAAAAATTATCTGGATGAGCCGATAAGGTTCATTCCAGACAAAAAGTACTCTGAAAGGCCAAGGATAAAATGGCCATTGAGTCTGCCAGAAAGTGAGACATTTTGAGAGGCACAAAAATGTTTTGATTCAAATTAATACTATTTTCAATTCTATTATTCAATTCAAACTGTTTAGTAGATTTAATAGTTTTACAATGTTGCAACACTGTTTTGTGCCTCTTCGAAATATTCTCACTTTTGGTTTGGTAGTACATAATTTCATGTTCCTAACTCATTTCGGAGGCGATGATTCGTGAGATCATAGTTACAATTGCGTGATCGTTCACCATCGGGGACCTTTTTCGTAAGCTCATTGACTCTCAGTTTCCAAAGTGAATCAGACACAGGCTCGGTTAACTTAAGCTTAAAAGACCCTGTATAATCCGTATTCGCTTGTTGGTTACAGTTTCAGACTCCTGGAGCGAAACTTGGAAAAATGGACCTTCGATGTCTCTGACTTTTAAATAAATAATACCCTCGATGCCAATAGTTTTACAAATTCATATAAGACGTCGAAAAACGGGTTGTGCCACACTATACAAAATCAAAAAAACATTCAAAAATCTTGGTTTTATTAAAAATACCTACGATTTCAGGATTTCAAAGAAATAGAGTAACAATTACAGTTTAGGTTGTTCTTTACAATTCATAAAGTGTGAAGAAAACAACAGAACGTTTAAATCGTTCTTTTTCATTTTTTACTGTAATTGTTACAGACTTCTTTTTACACATGATTACAATTATCAGCAACTGTATTGTAAATTGGTATAAATACCATGCATATAATTCCATGCGCAATAAAAATGATCTTAAGTATAATTGTTGGACGAAGGATTGCATCCAATGACAATTTTAATAATCGGTGGCAACCTTGACTCTCTGTATAGTGTGACACCAGATTCAAACAGGAATCTCGAATTCGAAGGCACTACGTTGCAAAAACGGTCGAGTGATAGTTTGCAATGACATCTTATCCTAGATTTGCGGTCGTTCGTACAAAAACGTCTTAGGAAGCGCTATTACTTTTTCCATGATTATGTAAATTTGGCCTTAACATAACTGCACCTTCCACCCAGAAGTTCGGCCGCTCCAGCATACTCTGCCAGAGTGACAATTCGCGACCCGTCGCGTCCATCCAGTCCACGGATTTACCGTAATGTTTACCTGGAATAATACAGCACATTTTAGATTCTTACTTTGTTTCAACTTTTTTTTCTTTTTTAAATATATTTATTCAACAATCATTTAAATGTATTTATTCAACAATCACTAAACTGAAAATTCTAGAATTAAGTAGAAATTGAAGTAGACTCTTTTAAATAACAGAAAATTGCTGCTTGACTGTTCGGCCCAAATTATATAAACCTTACACAACTTCTAAAAAATCCACTTCCTAGATCCGCGTTGTAATTTACATAAATCGTTTCGATCCCCAGAATTAAAGGCTAATTTCCAAAAGTGCTGCAATGCGCTCTTCAATCAAGAGCCTCCCAGATGTAATCTCGAAAATTAAAATCTTCGGCTTTTCCCTGGAAAGTCATAAAACCAATTTTCCCGCAGATGATTCACGTAAATTACCCGCAGCTCAGTAAGGAAGTGTGGATTTACATAGAATCTGTGTAAAACTTTACATAATCACCGGTTATCAGGGCAGTTGAACATCAAACGGGGTATAATCCGTTTCGGAGTCATCGGAACATGTTCGAAAGCAGCAATAGAATAACGATAACAAGAACTGCCTTACCGGAACCGAGATTAAACCTAACGCCCCCTAAAAATTCGTTGCTCGCGATACGATCGTAGTCCCAGACGGTGAGCTCCAGTCCACGCTCCGCCAATTCTTGCAGGCTCACGTCTTTGTAAACGAAAACGTGATTCCAAGTCGGCGATCCATCAGATCTGCGAACCACTCCAGTCTTTTGTTTTCCAGATCGCCCTTTGTCTGGCAGCAAGTAACTGTAAACGCCACAGTTGCATTATTTATTATCTGAAGCAACCTGATGTACGTAAGATGTTTCTTAAACGGCACGCAAGGTGGCGCGATTGCATCTCGCTTTTCATGCATTCCTGGAGTTATTATTTTGATCTTTTTACTTCTGTGTTTTTATTAATTGAGTTGTACTTCTTGTAGAATTCTGATAAGATTCAATGCGGATATATACAAATCATTTGAAGCAACTTTTCACACCATACAAATAATACTTTTCTGAAAAAGTTGCAGATTACTGTACGTAAAACTAATTTGTAAAAAGTTAGAAATTAGTTTTTTGAGCACTAATTTCTCACTTTTAAGAAGAAAATACTAATGTGTAATTTTAGAATGAACTACAGACTGGTTTTTAGAATAAGAATATTATTATTTCATAAAATACTAATTTTACTAATGATTAACATTATATTTCGGACAAATTAAAATGGAGACAACTAAAATGAAAAATTAAAAAGGACAAGTAATCTTCGTATCTAAGGAAACTGTTTTCTACATCTTTTTGTTTTTCCAAGGACGATTCGGTACCTTTTGCAAAATGGATCACAGGTGCCCGAGTTCTTAGCTCTCGTTTGAAGGTTTCGCGCTTCTTTCACGAGAATATGGAGTGAACCGCGACTCCAGTTTTTCCTCGCCTTGGACGAGCCCCTGTAGTCGCCTCCCATTTCGCGTTCTTGCTGCTGTGCAGGATCAGGTGGAACGAATTTCAGACCAACGATAACTTCTCCTTTATACGCTATCGGATCGTCGAACGGTTCCGTCTGCAAGCACAACATTACATTGCAATTCACTCCGAATCGAGAAAGCCGTAGAGAAAATAAAAAAGTTGTCCTTTGCAAGAACACACAGTTTCTTTGCTCTTGCTCATGTGGGGTGAAATTAATACCTTTCTTCTGGAGAATAAAGTAAGGTATTTTAAGGGTAAAAATAGTTAGTGAATATCCTTTCGGAATCGTAAAGGAGAAACGTAAGAAATTCAAAAGGAGTACTTTTTGAAATGCTTAGATAAATTGTTTAAATTGATCAAATTTTCGAGATTTTTTAATTGGCGCAGAAGAGATTTTAAAAATGATAAATTCAGTTACTTACCCTTTCCTGCAACGAATACCACTGAGGTCTAGGATCATCAAAAATTTTATTCTCCAATGGCATTCTTACTTCGCCCAAAAAGTCATTGCGACCAAACATGTCGGAATGCCACACAGTTAGCCATAATGTTCTCGACTCTAAACCATTTAGACTCATGTGGAACTGTAAAATTAAATTTTCGTTATTAGTTTCCAATTAAATTTATACAACATTTTTACCTATAAAATAAATTTAAGTACGTTTTTTCACATAAAAATTATTAAAAGGTAATACTTTAAATGAAAGTATGAGACATTTAAGTCTCAAATTTTAATTCTTCATGACTTATTACTACTTATATTTTTTTTATCAAAAGTAAATCTATGGCAGTATAATTTATAAGCGAATCAATTACCTTAAGAGTTTCATCGAAAACTGGATTAAGAGTATGCTTTTTAACTTTCGTTTTCCGTTTTCCGCTTTTCGATTTGTCGGGCAGGAGATACACTTTCACGTACCTAAAATCAATCGAAACGCGTCGTTTAGTTCAATGCTCCATTTTAGCTCAGTAGACTAGCTGATGTAAAATGCAGAAGGGAAAAATTAAAATGGAATGAATAAACTATATATCTATACCACAGCGCGCCGATGGTAATGATACATAAGTTAATAATATTGCAGTCGGGAAAATTGATTCCAAATTCATCCCTGCTCGATTTCTCCTATGTAAACTTTGAAGAGATATTAAATAGGGGATATTAGATAGGGGATTGAAATAATCAATATACTATAACAAGTGGTTGTTGACATTCAATTTAGTCTTTTTCACTCATCCCAAAATAATTTTGTTCAGAAGCTTCACTTTTTTAGTTTTTCTGAGCAACAGGTGTCACATATAAAAAGGAATTATTCTTAATGTCAATTTGGTATTTTTGATTATTATTAACATTGTTTTTGGATTAAGAAATTCTTTAATTTGGGTTCAAACTCGGGCATGTTTCGAGAATTTTAAAAAGTATTAAATTTTTTACAAAACTCAAAATTAGAAAAAAAAACCTTTTTAAAAAAATTCTCTAAATATGGTTATGTTTATACTCAAATTAAAGGATTTTTACTCATAAATACAATAGTATACTCATTTACTCATAAACACAGATTTCGTTCAAAATTAGTCAATATCACATGGAGTTATAACAACTTAGTTATATTTATGACATATTGATTGTTAGATCGTTATGTTCGACAACTTGATGAAAAGAGTAATTGGTTCAGAAACGATTTGAGGCTGGTGATGAATAACGTCTATTTATGTTCACGTTGCGATAGATCCGCTTTGAAATCAAAACACAAATACTAACGGGTCTGATCGGTTACGCTTGATGTCCACCGGGGCCAAGTCGCGGCACTGCGTTACGTGCACTTCGAAAGTCAGGTGCTTGTAGTCATATTGCAGCGAAAATTCGACCTCGCCGCGAACTGCTACGGAACCACACCATCTTCCTTCGCCAGCCCCACTGTACACAGAAGCCATCGAGTCGGATCTCGCCTGAAAAAACATTTTATTTTAATTTTACAGAAACTTGTTTAAACTATCTTTATTCAATTTTATGAGCAAATAATGTACTTATAGTGCACAATATCATAAGTGAAAAATGCACTTATGAAATGAATGAATTTTTTTAATTAAAAAACATTTTTTCGTTTTTTATTTAATAAGGGAATATTTAGATTTTGTTTATTGACTAATTATTTTGTAAGTCTGGAAATATTAGTTTTGATTAAGTGTATTTACACATAATAAAAATTAGAAAATAAAATACACATTTATGTAAAATATCGTTCAGACCCACATTTTTTATCATGCACGAATCTGATTTTATGAAATAAGTATTGAGGATTGTCGTTAACATTGATTCCAAAATTTGATAAACAAAAAATTAGAAATGAGGGCTATCATTTAAACGTAAAAAATCTCATTTTCTACGTTTTTATGATTCGTTCACTGAGGAACAGATTTAAAGGCAAAATTTGCATTGTTTAGTTTTATTATATTAAAGGTAGTCACAAATAAACCCACTGCAGATCAATCAGCAATAATCTTAAAATAAATTCAACTTCGACCTGCTTATACGTGTTTTGTACCGCCGGCTAATTTTGTTTTAATGAGTCATTAAAGGCAATTGAAATTGCTCAAGTTGTTCGGGTGCTTTGCCGCGAGAACGTCAACACTTCAGGGTTTCGAAATTTCAGGCAGAATGGAATTTAATTAACCACGGTAAACTCAATGAAGACATTTGAAACAATTTAAAAAATCAGCAAGGACGATAACATTAAACTTCCTCAATGTTTCTGTGTTATTGAAAATTAACGAGAAAATACAACGTCGATATTAAAGTCTTGAGTATTTCAAATTAGAATAAGTTTGAAATTAGTGCAACTTCAGTTTCGTTACACTTACATAAACTTTATGTAAATGGCGTGTATGGTGCTGAGAACTAAAAATTATCGTTCCACGGCATTAGGTTTATTAGTGACTTGATTGCGTAAAATAGATATAATTGTAGAATTATAATAAAATTACACATTCACTTTAATTATATGTGATTAAATTTACAGCACTCAATCTATTTATTACGCAATCATCGATAATTTCTTTGAAGACTTTCTTCGCATAAATTGGTCAATTTTATCCCAAAGATCGAAGCAAATTATCAAAATTAAAATGTATTCAAAACATCTTGTTTCACTAAACAATTATTTTAATTAGTTCATTTAAACTTTTACATTCAGTCTTAACTATTCTCTCAAATCTTTAATTTTAATTCAATTTCTCCAATTAATCACAATTAATTTCTAAACATTTTGCGATCAGTTTGAATTAACATAACATTATTTAAATCAGTATCCTATCTCTGCTATAAGTGTAGACTTTTCGAGTTAAATCGTTAATTGGAGGTAACGTTTTTGCGCGGTGAGAATGGGATATAATCGGGCTTGATTAAAGGGATGTAATGACTCACGCCCAGGCTTGATAATGAAGCGCGCGTCGCCAAGTGACTCGCATGCAACGTCCGATCAATGTCATCTATGTCCAAAACCATGTTATTATGTGCCGTCCTGGAACCTTCGCCGATAATTGGCGTGCTACATGCTTCGGATAGGCTGCTTCCATCGTCTGGAACATCGCAAGAAAAGCGCAGTTTAGCCAAATGAAACAGACAAAAAACATTCATAAACATAGCTACTCGGAGGATTTTAATAAGATGACTCGGATAAGCAGAGCATAAACATTTATCCGGACATAAAATTCAAATTTCTCCTCACGATTTCGTGATGAGCATAACGAAATTTATTCCAAATCCTAACAAAGTATGCAAAACTAAAAAGAAAGTATAATATATCAAATTAAAAAAAATTGTTTTCAATTTTTATTCCATATTTTTTCAATTCGAATTTATTACTTGATTTTTCATAATTTTTGTTTGTAATTTTTATTAAAATTTCTAAAGTTTCTTATCTAAACTAATAATACCCATTTTCTTCCTTTTAATCCTTTCAAAATTTGTTAATTAATAATAAAAAAAAGTCGTTACACCGAATCAATCCCATATTTATTTGCGACGTATTATTCGCATAGCGGACGCGCGACGAGGTATCAGGTACATCTCCGTTCCTGTTTTTACCGCGTCAGAGCCGATGCTCTTCGCAGAGCCGATTAGCCAGGCCTTTGCCATTATTATCTCCGCCGATAATCACCTGCCGGTCGTGACGCACTATGGGACCACGACTCTCGCGATTCTGATTGGGAGCAACGGCATTCCGAAAGCCAGCCGGGAATGAACAATTGTGCCACATTTTCATTCGATTATCGACGCTAAATGTCAAACGTCGCTCATACCGCGTGATTGTAATTTGCCGTACGACTTCCAGCGGAATGCTGTCTCGTAATTGAGGATGGTCTAACGGATGGGACCATTTTTTGCAGACACGAGGCGATTCTTGGAGACTGAAATACCGGAGTTAGTGTCTTCATAAGTTTTTGCGAGCATTAGACAGGCACTTATAAGTGTGATCAGATGACTTTTTGTAATGGGGAAATACCTTGAATTAAAGGAGTTTCTTATATTCGAATGCATCGGAATTAGTGTCTGTGTTACTTCTGTTGAGACACTCTAACACTTATAAGTGCAATACGATAATTTGTTTTTCTAGAGAGGAAGTTCGTTAAAGAAAGGTGATGTTAGTGTGGGAATCAGAGTTAGTGTATTTATAACTATTTCGAAAAGATGTTTTTCTAGCACTTATAAGTGTAATTCAACAGTTTCAAGAAAAGGTGATGTTTACTGTGTAAAAATAAAAGATAGTGTTTAAAACTCTTTTCAATAGGCTCTAACACTTATAAGTGCAATACGATAAACTGTTTCAAAAATATGTTTTTCTAACACTTATAAGTGTAATTCAGCAATTTTTTATAACAAGGAACTACCTTCAAGAACAGATAATGGTTTCTGTGCGAAAATGAAAGTTAGTGTCTTTAGAACTACTTTTAAAAGCTGTCTCTAACACTTATAAGTGCAATCAACTTTTTGTTCATTAAGCAATCCCTTGGATGGAAGTCTTTCAAAATGTTCTTGTGTTTCCTCCTAGACCTTAATTTGGCAACATTTCCTCATGGGTCCAAAATACCAACAGAGACAAAGACACCATTTTCGAGACACTACGGAAACAAGGATGCAAGAGGATGTGTTGTTACAGCCTATTGTCTGACTACAAAAATGGCCGGCGTATTTGCGATATTTCATGCTCCTCGTGAATGTTGGCTCCATTATTTATACTGCGCCTCGGCGGCATTGGCTATTGCGATTTCCGTGGCATATGACGTATGTGCGTGTGTTGATGCAAAGGTTCGAGTCCCATAAGTGTGCCAAGGTGAAAGGTAGAGCGATATTTCTGGGATGTAGTTAATGTCAACAATCGCATAATCGCGGCGGATATTGTCTTTCAGAGCGGCGTGTGACTTAGAGTCGCATACCCGGTGCATTAGTGTCACACACTAACGCCTCTTACCAGCTATCAAATTCAGTTTCCTACATTTCAATTAAGGAATGGCGTTTGCAAAGAGTGACTCTGGACTGACTGTTACGAATGCAGAAGGTATTCGGAATATTTGCCTTTCGTCCGAAATTCGTCCAGCAGTCGTCTGCGGCTAAATTAGAACTAAATGCAGACAGATCATCTGGGTCAGCTAGACTTGTCGTAAATAAATGACAAGACAGGTGAAAGGCCATGAAGACGCGGCCTATTCTTCATTTACGTTTCGCCGGGAAAAGTTATTAGACTGATTGCAAGGCACGAGAGAATATTGTGTTCAGTATTTGATATGGATTTGATCAATGTGGCTGATTAAAGTGATTCGGTATAGGACGATCATTAACGAAGAGGGGTTCGGCAACCGATACAAATGGTTGAATGGAATAATTCATGGTTATTGCTTCGGTCGTAAAGGCGGTTGTTCGCCAATATAATTGGGAGAAATGGAACGTGGTCCGAATTTCTATGATCTCACTTTTGAGAGTTTCGTACCGAATGTTCTGCAATGTTGAAAATGGGAGGTTTCGTTTGGATGTAAACATCAGAGTTTTTCGGAGTTTGGAGTCATTAATGTTAATCTTGATTCTGGTTTCAATTGAACTATCTGTACCAATTGAGTGTTCAGTGTTTTCATTTAAAATATGACTTAGCAGTTTTATCAATGTTGAAACACTTCAAAACAATTTGAAGTGTTTTAGTGTTAAAAATTTTGGAACACTGTAAGTGTTTAATTTTTTGGTACTCTAATTTCCTGTTGATACATTGAAAGTTTTTTCAAAAATTTACATACGTTTGCTCTTAAAAACACTAAGCTTTGTAGTGTTTTTGATTTTAAAAGACTGTAAGTGTTTAATGTTAAACACTTACATTTATAGTGTTCTATATCTTGAAAACTCGAGAAGTGATTTTCAGTACGTTTGCACTTAAAATCTGCTACATAAGTGTTCCTGAACACTTATGTGTTCCTTCAGGAACACTTATGGAATAAACTATGATTTGATATGAACCCTAATCATTAAAACATTTTAAAGGTTTTCAAGGTTTTATGTTTACACTTAAAATCTGCAAAAACTGCTACATAAGTGTTCTTTTAAGAACACTTATGGATTCACCAATGGTTAAATATCTACCATTTGACATTAAAAATCTTCTAAAAATGCTATATAAATGTTCTCCTCAATTAATCACTTTAACTAAATATTTGTCTAACTCTAAGAAATTTGTCAGCATTCAACTATCTCTCATTTAAACTAATATAGCCAAGAAAGCAACTTCTCAAGTCTAGTTTCCACTTGACTACACTAACAAACCAATATATCTCAACCGCAATTTTTCCGACTGTCCCATTGGCCCCAGAAAACCACTTTCCCCGCGTAAACTTGCACAACCCCATTCTCCGTTGAAAATGTTCCCAGCTGAAAATCAATTCTCCCGCGATTTGTTCGCGCCTCTCCACCAACCAGCACCGCGTCTCAGCGCGAAAGTCGCGATCTTTTTCCTGTTAATTGACGACGCCGGAGAAATCCCACACGGCTTGTTTACATTCGCGATTCTCACGTCGCGAAGGGAAACGGTGTTTCTAATTCCGCCGCCCAAGTTCACCTAACGGCGGCGACGAAAAAGCGAAAAAAATGAATGTCTAACAATTCGGAGCGTCGCCGGCATTCCGCCGGCGCAAAAACCCGTTCGAAAACGGCGACGGCGCATTCCGAAATCATAGTTTGCAACGCTCCGCCGCCTCCGCTCGCTTTTTTCCCGCTTTTTGCCGAGGCATTCAGGACAGTCCGACGCGCGTGCAAACTAGAATGAAACAGAGATAAATTAGTGCCGGCCGTTTTCTATCCCGTTCGTTGATCGATATCGCGGCGATCGCGAAGACACCTACGCGGATGTTACCTTGGATAAATCGATGATTGTGGAAATGCCTTTTATTGGCGTTGCGTAAGTTTTCATTGGAAAAGGCAAACGCTCAACAGGTTCGGGATTGTTTTGCATTTATTGCTGTAGTTATTGCGAGTGACATACGGGGGATTGAAGAAATGAATAATTTATTGAGTTAATATCGGAATTAAGAATTTCGCAAATGTTTTAAATCTGGGTAAAAATGGCCCAGTTTAGTTTGCATTCACAGAAGGATATTTTTAGTTTTAGATTTTTTAAATTGTCAACAATTTGTCAAATTTTTATTTTTTAAAATTAATTTTAAATTGAGAAAGAACTTAGAACTTCTTTAGAAGTTAGTCATATTTATACTCAAATTAAAGGATTTCGAACAAAAATAAAAACATCATACAAATAATTAATTAACTCTAAGTTACACAAGGGTAACTTAGAGTTTATGGAAAAGAGGGTAATTGAAATTAATGGAAGCATTAAAAGGTTCGAAAGAAAAAAAAAGTTTATATGGCCTTTGACGTGAGAAACATCAAGAAAAAGTATCTACAAATCGATGAAATCTGGGCTTGGCGGTGAATGAGTCGTCGCCTGTCAAATTTGGGGGATTTGATAAAATAGGTGGAGGATACGTCATGATTAGGGTGTCTAATAAAAATGTCTTGTTGGTATATGAAACTGTCGATTCGTGTTATTCAAAATGGAACTATGTACTTTATGAGATTTATCAGGGGATTTATAGGCGGGGCGGTTATGAAATACAAACAAAGGAGTGTGTTAATAATATATACGCAGTTATTCTTCCATAAATGTTCTACAAATCGGTGTAAGATGAAGCTAATTAATAGTTTGTACGCTCCTACGCGTTCAATTTTACTTATTTAAATTGATAAACGTTCGAGAAATAGACTGTAAAAATTACAGTCCAGAAAATTTAAAGTAAACAACTTATCCACAACAAGGTTCCATTAGAGATAACTAATTGTATTAAATTTTAGAAGAAATTTTAGAAAAATTTCAAATTCTTTTTAAATTACACATTTTGCTTTGTTATTTTTAATTGGAAAAATGTAATGATGATAACCATGGCTTTGACTTTCTCTCAACTTAACTTTAATAGTCAATCAACAATTCAGTTGCAGCCAATTAGATTGGCAGAAATAGTTCGTTAAAATCGACTGCATGTGCCATTATTGAACAATGATTCATTTTAAAAGTAGCTCATTTTTATCGAAGAGACTAAACTGCATACCATACTACCTGGTTCATAATCTTGCTGCAGAGAATCATTAGAAACTGTCGAAATTACATAGGAAGAGTGGAGAACACCACATGGGTTCTGATAAGTAGTGATGGGATGTTGAATGGTAGCTAATGAAACGAATTTGTATTACTACGTAGACCTTCTAATAACAAATTATTTTAATTTTTATTATATTTTGTTTGTAATACAAATAAAAATAAAAATAAAATTAAAATAAAACAAAATAATAAAGAAATTAATTTGTATTGTTAAAGTTCATTAGTTTTTAATCCATTTGCTCTCTAAATTTGAAAAAATGAATATTCACTTTTTGAGTGAACTAACTATAACTTTCGAAAAAAGTAAATATGCACTTCGAAAAAGTGAATATTCACTTTTTCAAATTTGGAGAGTGGACAAAACATGTTTAAAACATCCCTCAGTTCTCATGGAAAAGAAAGAACTTTATTCAAAATAATGACCAAAGCCTATATATTCATTAATATGTTCCATAAATCATATTCATCAACCCTGGGCTGCAAATTGCCAAAAAAAACAAAAATGTAGTAATGACGGCATTTTTATTTCAAAACTTTAATAAAAAATATTTTTAAAATGTTTCTAATTTTGATAAACAACCAATAAATGTATTATAAATGGAACAATTTGTATATGCGATTCCCTCTTCAACAAATTAACATTATTTTGCGTTCTAAAAGTTCAAAATATACATTTTCTTCGTTCATAATTCCGAACTAACATTTCCTTCTTCCCACTATATCTTCTCGAAACGACAAACCGACACCCATACGCATAAAAAAAAATCTTCCCACTGCGTGGACCGGCGCTGCTTAATTATTGCAGTCGAGAAAGGCTCATTATGACACCTGACACGATGCAACGCAACCGCCGCGGTGGCATAAACGCGCGACTCGTGCTCGTTCGTGTAATTATTTGAGGCACGCGTCCGAGGTTTACCGCCCGGGAACATCAACAAAGCACCGACGAGCGCCACGATTCTTTCTGTCTTTTTTTCGCTCGCGCTCGCAATTTTCCTTGGCGCCAAGAACGCGAGTGAAACTAGATTGCATTTGACTGCACGTGAAATCGCCGGAGCCAGGCTCGCGCGAAAGGAGTGTCGCTGATACGCCGACTTTCGCACAAGTTTTCATAAATCATTATGCAACCGCATTTTGCGTGAATCATTTCGCAGCGATTTCCTTGTTCTGATTTTTTTGTTGATTTTTCGAATTAGGTTAATAATTTAGTGGAATGTAATGTATGTATATATATGTAAAGAATGTATTGGGATAAATACAATCTTTACTTCGAATGAATAATTATGATGCAAGTAAATGTGCAGCGATAAAATGAAGAGATTTATTTTTAAAAAAATTAATTTTTTGAGTCCCGTATTGTATTTAAAATGAAAAATCCTTTAATTTGAGTACAAACTCGATGGAGTTTGCATTACTTAAAAGTAGCAACATTTTTCAAAATTCCGAAAATAACCAAAATTTCGACTTTTCAAAATACTCCAAACATGGTCATGTTTGTACTCAAATTAGAGGACTTCTGCCTCCTAAACACGATAATCTGAACAGATTTCATCCAAAATTAGACGGTTTCGAAATCACTCTCGAAAAGTCTAAAAAAGTTGCGTAAAAAGCTGTCGAGACTTTTAGGGTACAAAGTTAATCGACTGCGGAAAAAAATGCATCTCGGTTGTTGCGCAATTCGGTCGCAATCACGACGAAATGTTCCGAAGAAATGTCTATTCATGGACGGTTTCGTCAGACGCGGCAGGCAATCCCGCAAAAACGGGTTTGCGTTTTTTCGCAGAAATCAGCAGCGTCTGGTGATTCAGAGGACGTGGGTCGGGGCGCGTCCTCACGCGGAAAACGGAAGCGCGACGTCGGAAGAGCGCGCGTTCGAGGAGAAAATACGATGCGGTGGTTATTAAACAAACGCCGCGAGACGAAAAAGGAAACGCGCGCGGAGTTTGGCACGGGGTTGCGCAACGCTGTCAAATCAAATTGTGCAAGTGTCCGGCTACCGCGACATTGAGCCAAGCTGGAGTCAAGCCATTGTGTCGAGTTATGAGTGGAACTTCTAAGTCGTTATTTCAGAGTCGGAGAGGAATTGGAGTTGGAGATTTCGTTACTGAAAAACATTTTTTTAATGTTAAATTAAAATCATTTTCATTGAAAAAATGTTGGAATATGGAATAAATAAAAACTTTTTTCTACTATCGAAAAACAGTTGAAATTTTACATAAAAAAGTTGCTGTTAATAATAAATTAATTGCTTCCACGTTATGAAAATATGAACGTGTTTACAGAAAATGAATATGCAAAAAAGATAACGCGAAAACTTTTTGTGCATAAAATTTCTATTTTATGCACATAAATTTATGAATTTGTATAAGAAATGTTCATTTTTGAAGTTTTTGAATAAAATCAATCTCATCTTTGGATGTGGTTAATTGATCAAAATATGATTTGAAATTTGAATTATTCATCCAAAATACTTCTTTACTACCACAAGTGCTAAAATTTCACATATTTCCAACAAAAGTACAGTATAAAACATTTTCATGTAACACGATAAATGATTAAACGAATATTTACTTTATTTCTGCTATAAAGTGACATTTCCCGACGAATATTTGCAACCTTTTCCCCGGGAAATTGGACCGAACTGAAATGGATCGGTGAAAGGACGTTACAGAAATGTGTTTTACGAGGGATAACGCGGAGCCATGGAATGTATTCCATAAATTTGGATGGGTCTTAGCGAAGCGTCCCGTAAAGTGGTATCGATCGTCAGGCTTCGGCAAGAAATCACTAACGTAAACGCAGTACAATTTCTTACTATTCATGTCACGAGTTATCGAGTCATCATCAAGCTTGGCATTTGTCGGCACCGCGGATTCCATTCAGACGGACTGAGACTCGCAACCTCTTCTTTTTCAGCGACTTGCCTTTCCATTGAAATTAAAACTACATTTACAGCATTCCGTTTCCTTCGGAAAATCCGTTTCACCGGTATCCCCGCATTCCAAATTAATACGAAAATTGACAGATTATCGTATTGACTTCGAAACTAAATACTGACAGTGAAGAATTTCCATTTATCTGTCTCTCTTCCTAATTGCAGAAATATTTCCTACTTAATTGTTTAAGTCAAATTATCTAAAGATAACAAAAACTGAATTATTAATATATATCGGTACGTTTAATTACAATACTGCAAAAATAACTATCTTTTAAGACTTTTGGAGAAAAAACATGAAAAATGTCTCAAACGAAGATTTTTGTTTTCATGAAAAATCACTACAAGTGTATATACATTTTTTTAAAGACACTTTGCTTTTCTATTT
This sequence comes from Ceratoteleas bidentatus, assembly GCA_022817645.1. Taxonomy (NCBI): domain Eukaryota; kingdom Metazoa; phylum Arthropoda; class Insecta; order Hymenoptera; family Scelionidae; genus Ceratoteleas; species Ceratoteleas bidentatus. The sequence goes on from JABFPB010002481.1 coordinate 16,792, forward strand.
TTATCTGAATTGCTTGGAAAGTTCTAAGAACTTTTACTTTTTCATAGATGGCGCCAGTGAAGGAAACATCCGAAAACCAAATATCGCTGCATATCAGTGCATCTGCAGCAACGCAGTTGCAGTGATGAAATCTGCGCGAATGACGCAATTAATTAATAACGAGTTTCGTCAAGTCACGGCACGCCGTACAATCACTTTTCACGACCAGCACGGGGTCAATCGAGACGCGTACGCGTGTAATGAAATTGCGTGCGCAACTTCATCTCGGCATTGTTCCGCGGTTCTATCGATTGCGACGTCGCGCGCTGTATCGGTTTGGGGAAGATCCGCCGGATACACCAGCTGATCCAATTATCCGCGTCGGTTTAGCTTCCAATTATCTCGTCGAAATCAGTTTATTAATGCGAGAACATTTTCGTGCCCTTCGTGCACTTAATTGCTGGGAGGCGACGTTCTTCTAATTGATATACTGTGGAATTAATATTCTGGATATGATATTGAATTGTTCTATTGTGAGATGAAGATATTAAAAATGTTTTCACAAAGACGAAAAAGGGAAAACTTTGTAAATATTTATTTTTTAATTTTTTTTAAATTTTGATTTTTTTATTATGTCAAGTGAAAGATAAAAAGTTTTTATATATATACTGAGTTTGAGAAATCTCTCGGTTAAGGAATGGAATCTGATATTTTGAGGGAAACTTTACAAAATGAAATATTTTACAAAATGTAATATTTAGTTTTTAGGAGGAATTTTTTGGAGTTATAAAAGGACCGTTTTGTATGGCAAACTGTCGTCCAATTTTGATGCATTTTCAGCATGAGGTGACTTTCAGTATTGACAACATGAAAATAGCATCGGAGTGAATAGCCTCTCGACTTCCTGTATGAACGGAGGAAAATCAAAGAACGTTACACTTTTCTTTTGCGCGTTCGTTCGCCTGTGAACTGTGATCACGTTGCAGAAACCTTTGATCAGAAATTGCTTGAAAAGTATAAATAAGTGATAAATAGAACGATGGCCCGATACTCTCAACATGATCGTTTTGCATTTCACAAAAGGGGAATTTTATCTAAACGCTTTGCACTTTATGATTTTCACTTCAAAATAAAAAAAGGTAATATTGCATTTTTGCAAAATTCTAAGTATGTTAAAGAGATAGTTTAACTGGAATTTATATGACGTCAGTTAATGTGCAATCTACAACTTTTTTTAGGAAAACTGCCTATTAAAATTTTTTATCAAAAAGATATTACGCGCATTTTTGTGTCGAGGCGTTTTTAAGGCGTTTGGAAAGGTTGCATAAAAATTAGAAAATGTACTGCTAGGCATTTCTCATACCGCAGGCCTAAACTTCCACGGATCACAGAAACGAGTTCACTGGAGGAAAAAGTTGTTCCAAATATCGCGGACAAACGTTCAACGTGGAATTGCGTTTCTAACGATCCTGTTTAGTGGTGTGGTGCACTACAATCTCGACAGTAACTATTCATTTAGTTAAATAAAAAGGCCATTAAGAGCCAGACAAAAAATAGGGTGTCTCCTTAACATTTGGTATTCATTAAACTACTTGTTTGAAAGTATGAACTGAGTGTGAATAGTGTGAAATCCTTCATTTTCATTCAAAAGATATAAAACTTAAATATAAACTTAATGCTAAGAGTTAAGGTGTTATGAAAGAATTCTTTTTGAGAGTGGCAATGTTGAATAAACATGTTTTCAATAAATAAATTAATAGATTTTGTTTTCATTGAGAATGATAAAGATTTGAATGTGACTTTCGACCGATCGATTTCAAGTTAGTTCCACATTCCGAAAGTACGTTTCGATTTGAGGGCTTCGGGCTGCAAACCTTCAATTGTATGCTTGAAACGCGAATTCCATATGCAAATCGCGTCGAACACTACTATCCACTCAGACTTCACGTGGAATCAACGACCCACGTTTATTAGAGTAAAGTCATACAATTTTTGCGGGATTACTGTGAATTAGGGAAATTGCTGAGAACATTCTTTCCGTTATCTTGCGCCAAAATTGTATAATACATCGAACAATTTCAAGAAACTAAGATGAAATGTCGGTGGTTCGTGGCAGAATAATGAAATATATTAAAAGTAGTTTCTATACAGATTTCAGAAAAAGTGTGTTATTCTTTATTATTTATTATTACTCATTTTATAGTTAATGTTGTTCGTAAAATTATTATTTATAATTATTCTAAGGCAGAGTGTATGTCGTTGATATCAAAAGCGATTTCGATTTGTTTTTACAGCGTGGATTTCTTTAACTTACGAAATCTACGCTGAACTAAAGAAATCTTTAGTTTTTTTACCAAATTATGCCTTTTGCAGTGATGTTTTATTATCATCGAACTATTCAGAGCAAAATGTATCAGTCTTCAGTTTCTTTTACCACTCTTTTGCAACGTTGCTGTTCACTTGCTACATATGGAAATATACTGCATCGTCGATATAAAACACTGCCGTGGAATTTTGACGGACATTCAAAAGGATGACATAACATAAACATCAAAACACGACACAGCGAAAACAATGTTTGTTTACCTTTTTAGTTTTAATGTTTACACATTTGCATCCTTCCCAACGGAATATGAAAACATATCGACAATCAGCAGGTTAACAAAAACAAAATATAAAAATATATGAATTTTTCAAGTACCAACTAATACTTTGAAATTTATTAAACCAAAAATCAAAATTACTTTTTCAGTTAAAAAATTCCATCAGAAAATTAGATACATATGGAAACATTGACAAAAACATTCGAAACACATTTCTCCCATTCTAAGAAAACAAATTGGTAAAACTTCTCGAATTCTATTCGCAAAGAAATAAGATTCCCTGATTGGTAGTTCCGTCACAACAATGCCTTGTGATTGGCTCGAATTTCCGCGACCCTAAATTCGCTTCGAAAAAAAACTTCGTAAAACTTACATATTGTATCTTTTACAAACCGTTTTTTTTAATGCAACTCCAACGATTTTTTCAATGATCTTTATTAAGGTATTTGCGTAGTGAAGGGCCGTAAATTTAGGGTGCCAAGAGAAATATTTGTAAAATTTCAAAGATTTATTGTATATTTGAGTACTTTCTTCGGAATAAGCTTTTTGGAATTCATACATATATTTGTTAATGTTAATTCTGTTATAAATAATTAAATAATTGTATTTTTCAAAATGTATTATTTTTCTTTATATGAATAAATT
>JABFPB010002482.1:0-20007 GCA_022817645.1 Ceratoteleas bidentatus
CACTATGATACAGAAAAAAATGGGATTTTACAGTCAAAAATACGTTTTAGTAATTTTTTACAGAGAAATAAACAAATAAATTTTAAAAAGCTTTATTGAATGAATTAAAGATATATTTCAGGCGCAAGCTTAACAAATTTTAATTCGATTTGGTAGTTCCGGAGAAATCGTGGTAACCGCATCTGAAAACATAGTTTTGAGAAAAAATCGCTCGTAGTTCTCCGATCGCACTCACCGCCAGCGACACGAAGTCACATTATTGGCAATTACGGTTAAAAAATTTTGAATTTTGAATTGAAAATTCAAAATGAATAATATGGAATTGATTTATATTTCTATTGTATTGTTGGATATTTTTTACTAATCTTTTTGAATGACATATTTATATTATTTATATAATTATATTACACAATTATATTATTTATATAAAATGTACAATAAATTATAAAAAATTATCTTACTATATGCAAAAATTAGAAATCACATTTACGAAAACTTTTACTACGATGTATAGTAATTTATTCTAGAATATTTTATTCCCGTTTCTCTTTTTTATACCATCTGTACGTATTTTATAATATATTTAAGGATAGTTAAATATATTATAAAATAAAAATAAAAATAATAAAAATAATAATAATAATATTTAGGGATAATAAAAATAAAAATAAGTTAACTATTAATTCTTTGTTCAATAAATATTACTAATATTATAGTAACAATTAATTCAAAATGACAATAATACCGATACAACTTTTCTGAATTCATTGAAGAACCAAATTCGACATACCCAAAAATATTCGTCCGCTGTTTTTGAATGAAATTTTTGAATGAATCTTTTTAGCCGCGAAATTTGGGAAAGGACCCAAATCGGAATTCGATACATGTGGTTTCGTGCATAATTCGTAAAAAAAAATGTGGCTGATGATTGATTAAGTTCATTAAATTTGAAAGACCACACTTTATGAAGTGAAATATTTGTAAGTTCATGGATGAATGAAAAAATATAGTAGTAATGACGAGAAAGTGAAATATGCCGACGAAGAAAGTTCTCCATTCACTAAGATTTATAATGAATCAACGTAAAATGTGACTAATGTGGTGACACTATGATGCGTAGAGTACAAAATAAGAAATGCAGTCAAAGAACGATGCGGTTTCTTATTTGTCAAAACTAAAACGAAATCTAAAGAAATAATCTAAAAAATAGATTTTAGCACATCGATCTCTCATAATCAAAATTAATTTAATTAAAATAAGTTGAAAATTCCATGTCTTTTAGTTACTTACAAATCATAGGAAAAATTATAATTTTGATCGTAATAAAACTAATACTTTATATCGATAAGTTGGAATTGCGATTTCGGTTAAGGGTAAGCACCTTGCACAAATTTAAAATGTGTTATATAAATAAAAAAGAATAAAATACGGGAACGCAAATTATTTCTAGAAACTCTTTTGAATTCAAAAGTCGCGCAAAATTATTCGGTCCATCGACAGAGCTCGAAATAAAATTCGTGATTAAAATAATCCGGGATTGTAGGAAAGCCGTAACCTTCACAAATACGGTTTCTATGCGACATTATGACAGTGGATTTTATGTGCGCGCGGAGATGGAAATGCCCGGCTGAATGGCCGAGAATTCGTATTTTAAAAAATGGATTCGGCATTGTCGGCATGTGAATTGACTTTTCCAATTATAATTCCTTTCGAGTGCATTCTATTTTTGAATAAACGTCTGCGACTCTATACAGTGGCGCTGAATGCCATAGTCAACTCGAGAAATGGAATTTGAGTATTTTGAATTTTAATCTCACGCGATGAATGGTGTTAATGATTTTTCGTTTTCAGTTTAGTAGTACCAATATCAATTTTAACATACCCATACTTCAAAATAGTGCTTATCAATAAATATTATTATTAAACGATACTTATATTAGCGATATTATAAAAAATATTGCCTATCATATATACATTGCCAATATATTAGATATTAATTAGACATCAAAATATATTAAATATATAAAAGACATTATTTTTACATATTTATTACCAATATTATCTTTTGGAAATGTTTCAAAAACATATTTTTTATTTTTATCAGGGACAGCTACAACAGTAAACCCATATAAACACCAAACAACCAAAGCTAATTCTTCAGTAAAGCTCAACGAACAATTTTAACTTGCAAAATTCAAGAGTAAGCTTTCATTCGTCGAATAATACCCCTCATTTAACAATCCAAGCATGAAATTCCCGAAGAAAAGTATTTATTAAGACGTTCAAAAGCGGCATTGTACTCCACACAATCACATCTGATCTCTTCTGGCAGAAAAAATTCGGACATAACTATGCACGAATGAAATATTCATTTTTCTCGCTGGCTTCACGATTATGCTAATCAGCGTGGATTAAAAAATATCGTGGAATTGTAAATAAGTATGACATGAAAAGACGCTAGAGAGGTTTTGTCGAGGGAGCGGATTTCGAAATGTCGGAAGCACCTAGACTTGCTGAAATGGTGGCAGAAAAGCGACGGGCCGCGATTCCCGAAACATAAATGTCGCCCGGGCGATATTTTAAATAAAGATCGGGGGTCGTCCAGTACAATAACTCACAGGCGCAAACCAGATACATATTTAATTAGACTTGTCTCGAGTACAAAAGTAGCAATCACCGTACCTCGCAAGTAGAACTTGAAAAATAGTTGCACGTTTGGTGCGGAAACCTGATTACCCCCTGATTTCGAGCATTCAGGTGGCATATGTTGCACTCGCGGTGCAGTTCATGATCCGACATGGCGTTGCTTGTCAGTGGTTCTCAAACGAAGTCAAAGATATTCGATATTTCTTAGTTTCTTAGTAATAGGAAAAATATTACTGTATTTGTCCTTTTATCGGCTAATTTTTTCAATAATCCAATTTTTAAAATTGCAGTCATCCTTTAGGTATTCTTAAAGATTTCGATAGTTCTCATTTCAGCTTCATTTAGAAAAAAAACTAAATTGGTCAAATCAACCAATCAATGCATTTTATTTAACTCCAATTTCAATGATTGGTAAAATATTTTTGTTAGTCTTATGTTAATAAAACATTTTAGTGGAATCAGCCAGACGTTTTTCTGAGTGTAGAAAGTTGTATAACTTTTGATAGTTATACAACTTTTAGATAGATGATATATCACGTAATTTTACAGAACTGAGTTTACAGTGCGCTACCTTCTTGCCATTCATCCGTATTTCGTGAAATCAAATAGTCACGTGAATTTCGTTTCGCCGAACGCAACATTTGATGTTTGAATGAACGATCATAATAAAACGCGCTCAGGTAAGGAAAGTTAACGTCGCTTTTCCGAAAGAAGAAAACGTCTTGTCAACGAAGAATGCGACTCGAGTATACGTCGTATGCTGAATGGAATCCTCTGTTCACGTTATAATAGTGGCCCTCTTGAAAATGATTCGGGATGAATATAAAAGTACCGGTACCTGCAGTTCGCGACAGGTATTTTCCATCAGAAACACTTGCGATTTCCATTTTGATTCCATATTTCCTCTGATACCTTTTGTCGAAGATTCGAGTGGTCTCAGATTTATTAAGGGAGGAGTGTTTCGGATAATGGTTCGCGTGCACCGTCGAAGCGCCGAGTTAATAATGAATCTTCCCATCAATGAATGGCGAGGTGGGAAAATTTTGGAAAATACTCAATTTTTCTCTTCTCTGATTTTCGATGGAGAGACTCCGAGACACAAAAGTTGACTGCGTCAAATGACCGGTGATTCCGGTCGGTCACGATTGACCGTTTTGAGTATCTGAGATTTCTCATGCGTGCAAAGTTACAGTCATCGGAAGGAGAAGTCTTCGAGAGCCTTTTTTACAAAAACGATTATCTATTCAGTTTAGGCTTCCGCTCCCTGTAAGCTTCAGATCATGCCGTTTCCGTTTTACAACTTGTCATATTTAACATGTCCAATGAATTGTATCAAAACGGCCAGTTTCCTCCAGCTAAAAACAATCTCCCCACTTCACCCTCTAAATTTACTAATTCCCCTGCATCTAGATTTTTTATCCTTCGTCAAACTGCATTATTTTCACTGAAAATCGTACGATCCATCACTTGCATCCTACCATTTAACCAGCTCCGTCCCATAACTCCCTTTTCGACATCCACCTTTTTTGCCGTCGCACTCGACATGTGTAAATCATCGTTCCCTATCATTCAATCCACCATCGAACGTCACATTCCCCAAAATGCAGTCCTAAACGTCATTTCTCCGAACATCAATCCCGCGGCGAAAAAGCCCTCCGGGACGAAAATATAAAGTCTAAAATATAAACTAAAATATACTCCATATTGCCACTTTTTAAATAAAAAAGTGGCAATATTGTATAAAAAAAATTATAAAGCATATATAAACTATATGTAACCATATTGCCGTTTTTATAATATATATTTACAAAATATATTTTATAAAAAAATATATTTTGCAGATATAAAATGAAATACATTTTCGTCCGTGAGGGAGCCTTCGAAAACCCGTAATTAAAACTGCCATAAACATCGAAGTGAAATATTAATATCGCGCTATCTGACTCGACGTAACGACGCCATTGGGCCCTTGTGAAAAAATGGTGTAGAAATGAGTAGTTTTTATGTATTTTTACGGGAATGTGTCAAAAGGCGTAATTATGCGTAGTTTTATAATCAGGAAATATTAAGAGTAGAAATACGTAGTTTTTTTACGCATGTCATAGTCAAATTACAGGAATATGTCAAATGTAATTTGACACATTCCTGACACAAATGTAATTTGACAAATCCTAATTTTCCGTAGTTTAGCAGCAGTTTACGTTGTAAAAATGTGTAAAAATATTTTTACCAGGGACGCCGAATCGGGAATTGAGAACCGTCGGGCCCTAAAACCCGGCACACGCACACATGCTCGCGTGGACGTACGTGATGAAGTAGATACGTGCCTGCATGTGCAGGCACTCGCACGACCCCTAGACGAGGGTCGTGCGGCCCAACCCCTCCTGCATGCACACGCACGCGAACGCGACGGGGGGAGCCTGGCAGTTAAAAAGAAAGCCGGACCGAAAGACCGGCGAGCGCGACAAAAAACACGGGCGCCGCCGGGTCTATGGGGTCGTAGACACAAAAGAATTGCGTCGCGCGCGCGATGCCACCCCTCGATCAATCCGCTGCAAGGTTGCCGCAACGACGACTGGCCTCAAGCCGAAGGATACCTTATCGACCTGCGAAATTCCGATTCACTTGTGACATTTTCCAAGTTTCGATGAGTCGAACGAGGGGCAGGTTTTCCAATTTCGGCAGATAAATTATTTTACTTGACGAAATATTTTTACTCTGAATATATTTTTTAATCGTCATAAAATTGTTAGTTTTGATAGTTTTGTTAGATTTTTAGTATAGTTAGTTAATTTTGTTAGTTTAGTTAGTTTAGTTAGTTAATTTTGTTGGTTAGAATTATAATTAGATACAATAAGTAGCTAACAGTGTTGAAATGGAATTAAAACTGAAAAATATGAACTGTTTACCTGAATTAAGGTGTACCATTATAGGTGTACCATAAAAACAAAGTTTTAAATGCCTACGTATTGAGCTAATATAACCTCTAAATGAGAAACTGATCAGCAATTAATGTTTTCTTAAATTATTTGACTATTAGTTGAATTATTGGTTATTAGTTTATCACATGTATTATAAAATCATTGGATGTAATCTTTGGGTCTTGTATATCTTTGGGACAATGAATGAAAGGTTTATAAAACTTTTGAAATGAAGGTTATGAAATTGTAAATGCGGTTTTTCTCAGACGAAATATAAGTTGCAATTTTGTCATTGTTGGTATCATAGTTGAGTCTACTTGTTCTAGTCTTTTTGACAGTTTTCGACGAAGGTTTCGGTACTCGATGCTAAACAGACACTGGAGAAATGGTAAGGGTTCGAGTCGAGGTAAACGAACTTGGCGAATGCCTTTGTGACACTTGTTGCGAGAAATGATTCAAAGGGACACGAGCTTTCCGATGAAAAATCTCGGCGTTTCCTTGAAGGGACGTCATCCTTTTGGACCATGAAATTTCATAATGCATTGTCCATCGCGGGGTGCTGCATTGTCCCGCGATTTTCTTGAAAGTATAATCAGGTGAGCCGGTAGACGGTTCGATTTCAACGACTCTGAAGGGGTGCAGACAGTCGGCTTTTTTCAGTTTCGTTTGGTTATTTTTGCTTTATCATTGCCAACATTTCTATTAATACTTCCGAAAGTAAACTCTTTCAATCTCCCTTCAACAAATACTACTTTGAATCGTACGCAAATGTTTGACCAAAAGTTGTCTTATGCAAATCGAGAAGATTCTGCACTTAAGAAGAGTAAAGACCAACGAAAAATTGTTTCCACTGCCTCCTACGTTGTTGCCAACCGCTACATTGTTGTTACTCAACTTCTCAAACCACACAAGAATTACCTCAAGTTGACGTTCCTCTTATTCTCGTTTCACTTTCCTATCTCGTAATCATTCCCTCTTCCCTTACAATTTTAAACAATTACACTGGCTCATTTCAAATTCCTGAAACAAAACCAGCAAAACCGTTTCAAGTCCAAAGTATTCGTTATTTGAATGAACGCACGTCATGGGGTCCCTAAAAGCACTTAACCTCGTAATTAAACCACGAAATTAACATCAGTTTTAAAGGAGTCCAGAGAAGTGGACACTCGAGGTCGTATCTGGAGTACTTGCGCAGTAGAATCCCGGGCAAGGTGGATGCGAGCTAGCTGGCGCCCCTAGCCATTTTCGAGCCGCGTACGTGGCACGGCATACGGCAAAGAAAAGAAGACGAGACACGAGGGAGCCGAAATTTTAACGGCGGCGACTAGCCCGGCTTCGGAGGTCATCACCTCCAGGAGCCATCTGTTCCTCTACTTTATCTTCCAGAGTCATTTTCGTCTTTCGAGACAGCTTTCAAATTAAGTGCAGTCAAAAACTATGATTTTGCTCTTATTTTCATTTCGGTTCCCCGTCACAAAACCCAGTAGACTGCGTATCCTGATAAGGAATCATGAAACGAAAACAATGATCCACCACATTTCTTTGTGTTCCGTTAGTAAACAATTGAGATAGGCTTTTTCGAACCAATAATAACAACCCATATAGACATCGAACATGGAATCCGTGTGGATTCTACGTGGAGGAACATTCCAACGTAGATTCGGCGTAGATTCCACGTCGAATCTACGTGTTTTAGAGGTGTATCTGTTAGGGAATGTTGGATTTGTTCGTTTGATTAATACAGGAATATTTTTTGCAAGATTTTTTCATTTCTTTTCACATACATTTCTTGAGGGTAAGAATGAAATGAACTGTTTCGCAATTAATATCGTTTAGTATCTTAACGAGTTTCATTTCTCGTAACCATTTATCAAAGTCTCATTTTCTCTCAAATTTCGTGACGTTAGATCTTCCTGGGTGCCAGAAACGGTTTCAACCCTTCCTAAATCGATATCGCATTTGGAATGCTGATACGCAAATTTGCCTGATTGAAACGTCAATGCCGGCAATTTGGATCATTTAGCGTGATGAAAAATCGACGATTTACAATGGCGCTTTGTCTAATTCGGAGAAGACAATTGGCCGAGCGGTCGTCGACCGGGGTGAAACGTCATCGCCGTTCGAAAAATCAAAACGAAAAATCACCGGCACGGTGTTTGCGTGCGGCACACGCCAAGCCCGGAGATATAAAAAAGTACATGCGCTATTCATAGATGAGGAACACCTGGTGTTAAAGTACGGCACTATGTCCAAATACCCGTTCTTACTTAGGATAAGACGTTTTCAATGAAACCTGCAAACGCATAGCAACAATCGAGGATTATTTACCAGTGACAAATGATTTTATATATCTGAATTATTTTACCGGAAGATGTATTCAAAATCGTGCAAAAAAAGATTATGCACATAATCTAAACTTACAATGTAAAAATTATGAAATGAATAAAGTGAGAGTGAAAATAAAGGATTTTTACTTTTGAACCATCTCATGTTTATTTGGAAACCTGTATTTTCCATACGATTATTGTTGTACTTTTTGCCGCCATTTATTAGTCCCTTTCGGAAAAACGTTACACTTTTGTCATAATGAATAAAAAAAAGATTTGATTGAGACATTAGTTTTTCTACCACAAAAAAGAATAATACCACCGATTTAATTCCGAGTAAATGAGGCGTAAATTCGGGAATGTTTGGACAAACCTCGGCAGAAAATGAGACAGGAAAATAAAGACTGTTTTTTGATCGTGATCTCGTGAAATGATTTCCGAGTTCCACGAGATCTCACTGTTTTTTGTTCCTCTGGTTGTTATTCAAATGTATTACGCAGTTTGTCATGATGTAATTTCCCGAAGCAGAAATTCGTCCAGATATGACTGATTTCCCGAAAGTCGACTGAAGTCACTTCTTGTCTAGCTATTTATCCTCGATTGTTATCGTTCTGTCGCAATTTCATATTAAAAAGCATTGCGTCAGATTGTCGCCTATCAAAAGCGTCCACTTTGATCAATCGAATATTTATTCAATCTCGAAAAACGTTTCGCTGAAGGGTAACTGAATACCGTTTTGCGGTTATTTAATTACGGAATGAAAAACGTGCAATTCAATATCCAGCGAAACATCGAATACAGTTTTTTGATTTTTCGTTGCGTCTCTTTGAATCGCAATTCTTTCCATCCTCCGGAACATTGTTCCATCCAAATGTATCTAGTTACCGGACAATACGAACACCGTCTGTTGGAATAACGGTGCGATTCCCCCTCCCCCCCTCCCCTCATAATAACGCGCAAGCTTGCTTCGTAATTGTATATCCTCCCTTAACAGTAATCGGCTCGAGTTTCCGGAAATCGCATTTTCGGTGGCAAAAGACGCGAGACCAAACGAGATATGAGAAGGTGCAATGAACCCACGCACAACGTGCAGCAATCTCGTTGCTTTTCGTAGGGGCGAGATCCCATTTGACCGGTGTAATGCCCCAAAAATGTTTTCTACTCCTGTTTGCTGGATCCTCATTACCATTGTTTTCTTCATCGAGTTATCTCTATTCATTTCATAATCACAAATTCTGATTACTCCTATGAGAAGAGTTTGTGATGGAAAATCGTCCGCACGAAATTTTTGTGAATATATCACAAAATAAATTTGTGTGAATATATCACAAAAGAAATGTTTGTGAATATATCACAAAAGAAATGTTTCTGAATATATCACAAAATATATTCTTTTGAATATATCACAAAACAAATTTTTGTGAATATATCACAAAACAAATTTTGTGAATATATCACAAAAGAAATTTTTGTGAATATATCACAAAATATATTCACAAAATATATTTGCAAATACATAACTTTTTGCCGCAAAAATATTTTTAAATATATTTTTATATAGTTTTGTCAAAAATTGATAAACAATTGATCGACGAAAATTGAGACCGTTTTCAATCAAGTTTATTAATTTTTAATCCAAACTTGATCGTGAATTGTTCATGAATTCATGAAATCGATATTTAATGGAAGCATGATTTGATAACAAAATTAATAAAATTTGATCAAAAACTGTATCATTATTGGATTGATCAATTTTTGATCATTTTTTGGCAACCATTTTTTTAATCGAGCAGAAATGAATGAAATCCTACAATTTGCATATCAATAATGTCGCAGTACTGTATGGCATTTATAAATAATCACTTCCCATATTTCGTTTCGACAGTAGTTATTGAAACGGAGATATTTTAATTTAATGAATCCGCTTCCCTTCCGATAAATAAAAAACATCTTAATTGCATTGCCAGCAGTTTCTCGTAATTTCAAAATTCTCATTAAACGTCACCAAAGCGTGCTTCAATTATTTACCTCCACGAAATTGATTGTAGCTGCACTTTCAAACCGATCCACCTCCTTCCGGCGGAAATCGATTGCTTCGGGGAAAAACAAACGCCCGATTGAAAAGGGAGCACGCTTTCGCCACGCGCCGACCCACTTTGTTTTTCTCTATCGACGCACATTAATTTCTCGCAAGCTACATAATACTCGACAACGGGGGGTGGTGTTCTCACCTCCGAAACAAATCGCTTCCTGCCGCAAGCCACTTTCTGCGGAAACGGGTCCGCTGGCGGAAAATTCGGGGTTTTGAGGAAAATCGAACCAGGTGAAAGTGCGAAACGATGAGGTGATGGGCCCGTTCATTCAGAAGACGAATTACCATAATGATTGTAAATCTGGCTAGGATGGTCGGCTTTATTTTGCGGAGGTGCGAAAATTGGGGTTTCGGAAAACAGAGCCAGGTGACAAAAGGGGGGAAATGGTTTCATCATGAGCTCCGTTGTCCGACTAGAAGATGAATTACCATAGCAATTGGGGAAATCGGGGTTGGGGGAGGCGAATTTCACGGGTTCATTGTGGCGGCTTGAAGGGATAAGAAAAATGGTTCGAAAGCAAATTTTCGACGCTTGGTACGATTTTACATGTTTTATTTTATAGTATTTCAATTTTTCATTGATTTTTGTCTAATTAGAATACTTTACAATATATAACAAGTAAAATTTGAGGTTTCATTTTATTGAAACAAAATTTCACAAAATGTTGTTTATAAATATTTCACAAATTATAGGGACTTAAACTTAAAATGTGTTTGGAATTTATTGAAACAACATTTTGTCAACTGATTTCCGTGCTATCAAAAAATCATATTAAATATTTTACAAATCGTACGAACTTTAATATAGAATGGAGTAAAAAACCATTCATGTTTCTTACCTATTCAAGCAAAGAGTGATTGTTAAATCGTAAAAATTCATGAAAGTGACGAAAAACGTAGGAAACATAAATGTTGATGTGTAATTCATTCTTCAACGTTCCTCCTATTTTCTATATCCTTTATTTTTCGGCTTTAGGAAAAGCCGAAAAAAGAACAATAGCGGATCGGAAAATGACATCAAAGGACGCGTTTTCGATAACAAAATTACTCGAAATGACGCCCAATTTTCTTTTTAATCCTTTTCCAAGTCCACTGGCCGACCGAGGAGCGCCCATTCAGAAATGGATTATGCGTATTAAAAGTGGCAAATCATCGCTTAACGACGACAATACCAGCAAAAAAATTCGAAAATAAAGTCGTTCGGTACACAAATTGCAGCGTCACACGGTGACGCGGGTACGTGGAGTTGTATGGCCGAGAGTCGGTACGTAGGTGCTCTATTCAAGATCCGAGCCTTGGGTCCCTGCGCCACAATATTCCAAATTATTAACGATCGCCCGATCCCTCCTTAAAAATATTGTTTGCCCCAAGAAATGGATTTTGCTTAAACTTGATGTAATCCGGAGGACGTTTCACTTGTTACGTATTTTTTATCCTTACCGATAACAATTGAGCTACAAATTCCACGAGTTAAAGTCGAGTCGATGAAGACATACGAAACATGTGTAAATTAAAAGAACATGCTTTTATTATTTTGTTTCTGCGTCAACAAATGTAGGAAGGGAAGTGAAACGTCTCAAGCATAGGAAAATATTTGGTTCAATCGAATAATGTTGATATTGTTTGGATAGCAAAAGAACTTGGTTGATACAAATTATTTTCGATGAATATTTAAATATTTTTATTTGAACATTCCTTTTTGTTAAATTAATAGAATGATATTTAGATTCAGAAAAGCATTTGGCTGATTCTACCAAACATTTTGTTTATTTTTGTTTATTACTTCAGACAGGAATTTTTCAAATCATTTACACGTCACAGGATTGAAGTTAGGCTTTAGTATGAATTATACCTGTTACATGAAAGCGGATCACCTCAATGTTGATATTTATTGATAATTATTAAATAATATAATTGTTAGTTATTCTAACGAAAAGCAATTTGTTTTATACTATAGTATTTAAAAAAATGAATTAAAATTCAAACAATTATTTGGTAGATTCAAATAACTTCAACAAAATGAATATGGCAAAAGTGATGATAAGAATATTGTCGTTTGTAAAAACACTTTGTTAAGTCAACGAAATGTAAGTAAATAAATCTTGTTGCAATTATCGTGAAATAAAGGTGAATAAAAATGCATAATTAACTGGTATCTCAACCAACTAAATTAATTTATGTGATTTTAACTGATGTCGAAAGTCTGCTGCTTTTTTAATAAAAACATTCTCCGCGTAGAAAAAAAGAGTTTGGCAGTAGTATGGTACCAAGCAGGCAACGGTACTGCAAATGTTTGGCGTGAAGGCTGGATCATGATCGCGAGCCATACTGTTGCCCTACATTTGCCATGCACGTGTGCCATACGTGTGCCATATTGATGCTGCCATACTGTTGCCGTACTTTCAACAGTTTTGGCGAAAGTATGGCAACAGTATGGTACGAGGGTGGCAAATGTATGGCAACAGTAAGGCATCAATGGTCCCACCCTCCCACCCTAAGTTGTCGCGTTTGACTTATACCCTTGCGCGGACAGTCGACTTGCGGGAAAGGTTGCGCGGCTGGCAAAAGTTTGGCAACAGTATGGCAGCAGATTGACATCGATGTAGCTAAAGTATGGCGCGAGTATGGCAACTGTCAAGCAACAGTATGGCTCGCGACCATGATCCAGCCTGGAAGCCTTACTCTAGCCTTACCGACGCCAGCTTGCTGCCATACGACTGTCACCATGCTTGGTGCCAGACTGTTCCCAGACTGCTGCCAAACCCTTTTTTCTATGCGGGGTCATAACACATTATTTTTTAAATATCGAATGTAGCGTTATTTACCTTCGGGAAAATATATTTGAAATTTTAAAGCAAACTTCCGGCGAAGAATTTTGGCGTATTTTATAAACTACGAATTTTGTCACCTCGAAAACTATTTTACATTTTACGGTTTCAGCAAAGTATCAGCTTTTGTCGTTTCTACAAGAAAATATCAGTAGATTTTTTTCTCGTAGAAACGTATAAAAAAGTGAGCAAATGGCGCTACGATCGCCAAATTTGTGATTAAATGTTCATTTTTTAGTATTTTAAAATATCTGTATTGTCGGTAATAATGTTTTCGGCACGACTTTAACTTGTATAATCTCCTGCGTGAACCAAATTTACATTCGAGAAACGTTTGTTGATTGATATTAATGTTTTTTGGAGACAAAATGTTTCGACTTTTTTAGGAAAGACCTTCAGAATTTGGTTCGGCATTCTAAAAACTGATTAACTTTAGACCATCAATCGATCTGATCGTCTATCCCTTAAAACCAGCCTTCTGAATTTCTCTTTATAAAAATCAATAAACACCTAAAATCAATAAATACTCATCGAAAAGCTTTTCAATAACATTCAGTTCCTAAAATCTAACTTGTAGCGAAATTTTTCAACTTCCTAACAGCAGTCCACATAAAATATTATTCACAACAAACCGTTCTTGCCACTACGAAAACTCTTTCGAAACTCTCAAATTCGATTCAAATTATCTTCCCCGCCACAAACTCTGCAATACACTTCAGAACTCGTTACAACCTACACATTCCCCAAGCCTCCCACAACCCCATTCCAATCTCCCTAAAACCTCCAATCCTTCACCATCATCAAACCCAAGCTACTTCAAACGCAATCTCATTTCGCCTCGCCATCTCCATCAAACTCCACCCTCCACCAACAATTCCAACTCACAGATTACAATTTCGCCACTTTTATCGAATCCGATCGGCCCAACGCAGCCTGTCGAAAAAGCCCCCTTCAACGGGCCTCTCAACCGCCGTCGCGCGTCGCCCCTCCCCCACCCCTGGCCATTAATAGTGGGTCACCCGAGCCCGCGAACGGTGACTCGAAATTTTCAATGAAGTGTTACCAAACCGTCATTAAGTGCGCGCCGAGCCGGCCGTCGGACAATAATCGATTCGCAATCATTTTCGCCGTACGAATGCGCCGGATCATGCTCTCCAGCGCGCACTTTCAAAAACGCAACGGATATAAAGAAAGAACGAAAGAAAGGACGGAAGGAGGAAAGAAAGCCGAGCGAGACGGCGAACGTCCGCGAGCGAGTCGGGATAAAGGGAGACGGCGCGCCGGTGACGAGGGTTATACTACCGGGCAGAGGCAGCGGGGGGAGAAGGACGCCCGATCCGGAGAACGTGCGCATTGGTCTTGCACACGTGCACAGGCACGCGTCGCCCGAACAAAGGGCCCGGTCCCCCCGGTTTCAGATCCCGCCGATACCCGATGCTTAACTGCGCGCAACACGTTCTGGCTCCTCGTCGTACACGTACTACACGAATAAATTCGGGACCCAATCATTCGGGCACCTTTCGCACCGAGGGTTCACGGGTTGCGGTGTAATGCAATTTCGTTTATGACATTCGCAGTTTTCCGTGCGAGTCGCGTATGTGGACTTGGATGTTGGGAGGGCCGATGAGAAACTGGAAGCACTTGTTGGGTTATAGTTAAAAGTGGTTAGATTTTAAATAATAATAGTTATAATAATAATAATAATAATAATAATAATAATAATAATAATAATAATAATAATAATAATAATAATAATAATAATAATATATCATTTACTAGTCCTGAGTTAGTCCCGTAATGGATAATAGACAAATATGTACACAGGATGGAGTAACTTACAAATTAGGACTTAATTCGCGGGTCTAATGAACAAAGTATCAAAATAAGAAATAATTAGAACTATAGAATATTGACGCAGATGACAAAGAAATGTATCGAAGGACGGAGTACGCATATGACAAAACATACATTGCACGCAGAACTATATATTACACGGAGAAAAAAAATTAGTCAGGACAAACAAAAAAATGGTTAATATTACCAAAGTTTCAGGTAATTATATGGGCAATCCAAACGTTTGGCAAAATTTACCTTGTAATGTCAATAATGAAATACCTGTCAGTTTTACTTATTTTTTCGGTAAAGGTCGCAAATTAAAATATAAAACAAACGTCAACCGCAAAAAACGGAGAAACTAGATAGGTTAACAACTAAAGTAGTTAACTCTCCGTGGGGCCATTTTCCTCCCACAGTGGTAGCATTTTCCTTTCTACTCCAATTGTCCAGATTGGGAATGAATTCTATTCTTCTAAATTCACTTTAATCAAGAATTTTTTAGGGTTGAATTGACACTCCGGATGGAGCATGTAACAGTTCACAGGGTCTTGATGATGTTCTTCCACTCACTTATACTTAAAAAGAATGGTTTTTTAATTCAAGTGAAGAGTTCGTAATTTTTTAAAGAACGGTTTACTAAACTCGAAACTACAAATATGTTGTTTGAATGAATGTTTGAATGAATGTTTTCAATATTTACGAAATTGTATGCTTGGAAATTATTTAGGTACCCTTTCATTAATTTTGTATGAAAAACGAATCTATTAGAACTAAAAGAAAATAAATTCCAATCTGAAGTAAATTCAAATCTACACGGAGAAAAAAAGTATACTAAATTTTAGAATAGAGTATAGAAAAAGAAGACTACATGTAAGTCATCAGAAAAATTCAAATACGGTATATGAAAAATTGGGATAAATGTATGACTATAATATTCTAACTATAATATTCTTCTAGAGTTATTCATATATTTATCTCAATTTTTCATAAACTGTGTTTGAATTTTTCTGATTACTTACATATAGTATTCTTTTCTATACTTTATTCGAAAATTTAGTATACTTTTTTTCTCCGTGTACAATGTCATCTTGTAACACGATTTGTATATACATAACAGGAGATTAGTTTTAATGAACTATTCATTAGTTTTTAATTATGGTTTGTGGATGTTTAACGTGCTGTGCAATGATTTTTATTGCCGTGCAAATTTGAACGGTGAATGATAAACTATTCGTTAATTTTTCATGTTTTTTTTCTCCTTGTACTGTAAAATATGTAAGAATAAAAGAACATTTATGTTTATTATAGTACATTTTGGTATATTAAATTTAGTGTTCTGGAAGGTCAAATGGGAAATTGGAGATTCATAAATCCAGGTTCATCCGAAATAATAAGCTGGAGTTTATTCGCTGAAACTCGATTAAAATAATCAATAAGATACAAGCCACACATAATTGAATTGTATTTAGTATGCGAGTCCTCTTAACCTACGTAACGTGGAAACGCCAGATGTGACATACAAATTTATCGCCCGCTACTGTCACAGACAATTATAGTGGTGAAATATTGTATACGAGGCGTTTATGCGCGGTACCTCTAACCACGTGCTATGATTTGTGAGAAAGTTCGCGCCTCATACTACTTATGACAAGAATAATTACCATTGCTTTGAACGAGTACAAACTCTGAAACTTATTTTTGGTTCAGTTACGATCCCGTGGAATCTTTTGCAAGGTATATATTAAATTTCTATTAATTTAATTTTAATTTTTGATTCATAATTTTTTACAATGTTGCTTTGGTTTATTAAATTATCTTATCTTTTTAAATTAATAAAATATTATTGTTCATGAAGAGAAAAATTTGAACCTCATTTTAATTTCAAGTTCAAACTCAAATAATTTTTAATTACAAATATAATTAGTTTTGGTTTGGTAGTTTTGTTTCTCATTTAACATTTTGGAATTGTTGAAAATTTTGAAAATGTTAAACATTTTGCAAACTTTGCAAATTTTGAAAAATTTTATATTTTGAATATTTTGAAAATATTCAAATTTTGGAAGTTTTGACAATTTTGGAAATTTCGGAAATTAAACAAATTTTGGAAATTTAAAAAATTTTGGAAAATTAAAAAATTTGGAAAATTGTTAAAATTTTGGAAATTTTGGAAAATTTCGAAAATTTCATAATTTCAAAATTTTTTTAAACTTTGGAGATTTTTGAATATTTTGAAAATTTTGAAAAATTAAAAAATTATCTAAATTTTTTAAATTTTGAAAAATTTGAAAGTTGTCTAAACTTAAAAAATTTTTAAATATTTGAAAATTTTCTAAATTTTGAAAATTGTGAAAAATTTGAAAATTTTGGAATTGTTAAAAAGTTGAAAATATTGATTTTTTAACAGTTTTTGTGCAACTCGTGACCGTGCGATATGAAACTATATCGTCATTCGTGATGCTATGAAGGTGCGCGCGCATGCTTCGCATGCGCGCGCACATTCCATATCATCACTAGTGACGATATAGCTTCATATCCCAACGGTCACTCGTTCCACAAAATATCGTTCATAACACGGGCGCAAGCGCCCTTGTTATGAAATATACTATAAATATTTTGAATATATTGAAAATTTTGGAAATTTTGAAAATTTCGGAAATTAAAATAATTTTGAAAATTTTGGAAAATTTGTAAAACTTGAAAATTTGATAACTCTGGTAAATTTAAAATAATTTTGGAAATTAAAAAAATTTTGAAAATTTTGGAAATTTTGAAAATTTTTTAAACATTAGAGAATTTTGGAATTAAAAAAAATTTTTTAAACTTTGGAGATTTTTGGAAATTTTGAAAATTTCGAAAATTAATTTTTTTTTAGTTTTGGATGTTTTGAGAATTTTTCAAAATTTTTCAAAATTTTGGATAATTTAATAATTTTGAAAACTTTGAAATTTTTCGAAATTTTGAAAAATGTTTGCTTGATTTATGTATCGGTTTAAACCGCATTTCGTTTGCTGGATACATATATATACACACATTATTTTATAATATACTGCTATTACTTTTTACTTTTTACTTCTTTCTTTTTACCATTAATTTTGCCACGTGAAATTAAGTGAAGGTTAGTTTTGTTAGTATTTTTAACTTGCCACACTTGCCACACTTGCCAAAAAAATAACCAATTGCCTTTTTAGAAAAAAAAACGTTTTTGGGCAAAAGCGTGTCCAGCTCGTGTGTGTTAGTTTTGTTAGTTTTTTTTAACTCGCTGCACTGGGTACCAATTGCCTTTTTAGAAAAAACTTTTTTTTTGGCAAAATCGTGTTCAACTCGTATGTGTTAATTCTGTTAGTTTTTTGTTTAACTCGCTATTCTGGGACTCTATTCTTGAAACAGCGCGCTTTGAGCACCAAAATCGGCGCGCGGTTTCCGAACGTAACGTTACACGTATAGTATCATGTGTTGTGTTCAGAAACTGCGCACCAATTCCGGCGCTCGACTCATCTCATTTCAAGAATAGGGTCCCTGGGTGTCAAATGCTTTTTTAGAAAGCAGTCACTCTCAGGCACTCTCGGATACTCCCTCGGGTACTCTCTGACACTTTCAGACACTCTCGGACGCTCTGGGTCACTCTCGGACACTCTTCAGTGCAAATAGGCGTGTCCTTGAAAAATTTTTTAATCTTGAACAATTAAAAATATGTTGAAAATTTGAAAAATTTTGAAAATGTGAACAAGCGACTTAATCTTTTAGTATTTATTTCATTACTTTATCAGATTCTTGGGGTAAAATCGATTTCTGATTGTTATCTGATTGTTTCCGAGGGTTATCCGAGCGTTTTCGCTCGGAAAACAATCGGATGTAATCTGCTAGGGTATAATATAACATATTAGATATTTATTTTTAAATATCTTATTATTATTACTAATTATTACACAATTTATTAGTAATAATTAGTTCGACGGGCCCGTTCTCCGACGTCGGCCAGGTGTCACTCAGCGTTTCATTTCGGTGTCATTTCGACGTCATGAGCCGGGCCCGGCACTATTGCCAACATCGGCGGGAAGTCGGCAGTTTCTCCCTGAGCGTGTACTTTAAAAATGTCATTTTCAAGAGTAATCTCTCCAAGACGAACTTGAGAAAGTTCGATGACATAAATAACTTATAATTAAAAAAACAAGAGCTCCAAAGAACCCGAAACCCTTGTGGCAACCCCACTTGAAAACTGAAGTCGTAACTGCCCCATAAATTGTCTAGTCTAAAATGTATCTTTGCAATGACAAAAAATACAACGAACCTTCATTGTTATCTGAAAAGTCGGTCCCTAATGGGTAACACTCTCTTCCTTTTTTTTAGTTTGAAGCCTACATAATTACTCCAGTGTGGGAAAATAAGTAAATTTTCCTCCTAACATTCTAATTATTGCCAGAGTGTAAAATAAGCAATATTCTACATATATTGCGACATCATAAAATTTTTATGATACTATAAATCGAATTCTTTAACTTTAATTACAGGAGTGGCATCACGAATCTATTTTAAATTTATACAGTATTTATAAAAAAAATTATTTATGTTTCCTTTCATTTTATTTCTATACGTTTTTTATCCGATTTGTATGTTCATTCTTTACACAATTCATGTTAACTTTATATTTATATTATATTTAATTTAACTTTATCATCAGTTTTACCAACTTTTGTGTGTAATTTATGAAATAAAATATGAAACGAAATAAAATGAAATGAAGCAAAACATAATATAACATAAAACAAAAAATTAATCAAACTGAAAGAAGCTGAGATAAAATAAAACATAGTAAAAGAAAATGAAGCAAAATAACATAAAGTAAAATAAGAAATAAAATAAAGACAAATGAAATCAAATTTTTTAATAGAAGGAAGAGAAGAGAGTGAGAGAAAATGAAACGCCTTGATTCAGATGAATACTGCATTAAAAATCTATTTTAATATTTTATTTTATTTTTCTTTATTTTATTTCTTTATTATATTTTGTGTCATTTTATTTCTTTATGTGCTATTTTATCTCATTTTATTTCATTTTCATTGATTTTGTTTCATTTTATTTCATTTTGGTTAATTTCGTTTCATTTCATAATTGAAATTAATGAATAAACCTGTAAACGAAAAAAATTAAAAACGGATAAAAGACGGCTAGAAATAAAATGAAAGAAAAATATACGCTGTAAATTAATAATTGTTTAATTAAAGATAAAATAAATTTAAAAGAGTTTGGTAATGCCGCTCCAGTTAAATACAGTTAATAATATTATTTTATCGTTATTTAAATATGTTATTAATTTAAATATACTACAAAATAAATGCGTCGACACTGATTTTCATTGT
>JABFPB010002483.1:0-20011 GCA_022817645.1 Ceratoteleas bidentatus
TTCTATATATTGTATAATAGTGTATTTTTTAATTAAAGTTGATAGTTGACTATCCTACTCCACAAGAGTGCATGTTAAAAATCTACATTTGCTACTCACTTAAGCAGCTGCTATCTTGAAAACAGGCTTGGAATGACAAACAAAATTATGTATAGATCTATTTCTCATTTTACAACGTAGCTCATTTTTAATGAATGTAATGAATGTTATTTTTTTAAAACAAGCTCATTTTGCAGCAACATCCTTAAATTTATATTTTCTTTCTGCCGCAATTGAAACGAAATTTATTTCATGTGAAATTCTTAATAATTTAAATTATTTTTCATTCCTGGCAAATATATAATAAAGTTGATATTGCTGTTTCACTTTACAGGATTTTACTCATTTCTATTATAAACATTTAATTTACTTCACTTGAAATATTTTGAAACATTTAAAGTATTCTAAGAAAACATAATATGCATGGTAACAAATTAAACATTTTGATATATTGGAAAAATTTATACAAATTATCATAATTTTTAAGTAAATATGTAATAAGGATATTTTGCAAATTTCATTTCATAAATACGTTGAGAAAATATTACTTTCTAAAGATATGCTGTGATAAAATATTATTGTAACATTCTCTGCTCACATAATTATTCTCTATCTATTTTTAATTCGCAAAAAATGAATAACACCATAAAGAAAACTTCTCAACCTTTCGTTCTTTATTTACATTGATCTCCATAAATTGACAACTCAAACAGAGTAATTGTTGACAACAATGTCAACCATAAATCCTCGATAAATTTCACTTATCGCCACATCCAATCACTCACCTGATTAATCATTTTTTCAACATCCACGTTGACACAACAAAGCTTTACCACTATCAAACAATCATCTCATCGCAAACACGACAACAATCCCGCAAAACAATGCATCTATTTGTCTCATTTCTAGGTTATCCAGCCTCACTTCCACTGCCCAACAAACACACTCGCATCAGCTGACTCGCTTCCCCACGCCCTCTTCCCGCCTCGCCGCGCGAAACTTCAAATCCCAAAACACACTCCCCCCACCCTATCTCTTACCCCCCCTCCCTCCATCCCAAAATACCACCTTTCCCACCCAAACCCCCAATCCAACTCCCCCACCCAAAAAATCCACCCTTTTCCACCACCCACCATTCGAATTTCCCGCGCTCCTACCCGCGCGCCATCCGACGCAGCTGCGCGCCACCGCTGCGCGCCGCTCAAAGCGCTCCCAGAAGCCCGAGTGGGAAGTCCGCTTTGGTCGTTCCGCCGGTGCGAGCAATGATAACAAATGCGTAAGCGGCCGCGGAACTCTGCGACGTGACTCCCGGCCAGTCCGCGATGAATTTGACAGCGGGCAACCCGTACGGCAACGGCCTCCTGTACGCCGGATTCAATCAGGACCAAGGTGAGTCCCGTCGACGCGTCCCGCGCCGTCGCATTGTCGCAGTTCCGCGACACCAACAACAAAGCATGCTTTATTGACTGAGCTAGCCGGAAATTAAATGCTGCTCGACACAGTCAACGTTGTTTTGACAGCCAGGTGGACGGCTGGTCGCTCCGACTGAGCGAGTGAGAGGGAAAAATGGAGTCGAACAGTCCGCTGAGAAGGATGACACGACAACAGACGGATTCGCGGGCGACGCGATAAACGATGCGAGCAAAACAAAACCCGCGCGAGACTGGAGGTCGCGGTTTTCGGGGGCAACTTGTTGACCGAAGGGGGAGGGGGGCTCGGTTTTGACAGGTTTCTGCGCGCGAAAATCGAGGTCAGGGGAAGCTACGCCAACGAAGCGTGGCCCGCTTTACCTGTGGCGGTCGGCGGATGTGGTTTTTTGCGCGAAACGCAGACGGCTGGTTGATGCAGTGCAGGGTTATTTATAGCGCGACGTATCGGAATGTCGGAAGTTTTGAGAGCGCTCGATCGAGTTAGACGCTGCGTTTTTGCGATTAGCGGCGGTTTTGCCGGATTTTTTTGGCGACGAGGCTCGAGGTTCAATTAGGTGTTATAAATAAATTGAGGGAGAGTGAGTTTGTTGTTTGGGTGGGATTTTTTTATTTGGGAAAAAGTTAATGAAAGGCGATGATAGGATGAAGAGTCGGTTATTGTTTGAAATGAATTGAATTGGGAGTAAACGATGCGATATTGCAGATGAATTGTGGCAAGTTAGCATATGTTTGATCAACGAACGGTTATTGCTCTATAGATTAAAGAAGTATCAAGAAGTATAACCATAAATTAAAAGTTTAATTTGTCTCAAGTTTAGTGTTTCTTTCCGATTAGCCAGGAATCTATTCAAATCGTTAAGTTCCAGTTGCAAATGCACATTAATTTGAATATTAATGTGTAAATTATATTCAACTGTACTTAATAGTGATGAGAAATTAGTATTTTTCCAAAAGTTTATTATAAGTAATTATTATATAGTAAATTATATAGTAAATTAAATAGTAAATCAAAATCAAAGTAGACACTTCCGATTGGATACAATTTAATTGAATTTGCTATATTAATTTACAATTTAATACAATTCTTGCAATTTTTGGAAAATACTCATTTACCATTGGTCGCCATTAATTCCAGTTCCATACAAATTACTCATATGAATTCAAATTGGTAATGTGTCCATCTGCAATTGAAACTTATTGATTTAAATTGATTCTCGGCTACTGTGTTATGGTTGACTTGATTTGAGAATGACATATTAAGAGTGCATAAAGATAATTTTAAATAAAAGTTACAAAATTACTTTTTAGTTAGAAAAATAACAAATTGGCGCTGTCGGCGACTGTCGCTTAATCTATTCGTGTTGCCGACTAATCATTGTAATTTCTTTTATCTGGATAGACGTTGCTGTATTTTCATACGAAAATTTACATTTTAGGATGTTTCGCGTGCGGCATGGAGAATGGCTACCGAGTTTATAACAGTGATCCACTGAAGGAGAACGAGCGACACGACTTTTCAAATGGAGGATTGGGCTACGTGGAAATGTTGTTTAGGTGTAATTATTTGGCGTTAGTTGGAGGAGGAACAAATCCAATTTATCCTACGAATAAAGGTACCCTTGACACCTTACACCTGTAATTCAATTTCTTACAATGACATATAATTTTCACACCTTTTTGCAGTGCTTATATGGGATGACCTGAACAAATCCACTACAATAACCTTAGAATTTAATGCTCCCGTAAAGGGTGTGAAACTGAGAAGAGATAGGATAGTCGTTGTGCTGGAAGGTGTTATCAAAGTGTACACTTTCACCGCGAATCCGCAGCAACTTCATGTTTTCGAAACGAATCCGAATCCTAGAGGGCTCTGTGTGCTTTGTCCAAATAGCAACAATTCTCTCTTAATTTTTCCCGGAAGGAAAAATGGCCATATTCAAAGTAAGTAGAATTAAAATTAATTATAAAGCTGGATTCGAATGTAACAATGACAAAATCTAACTTCCTCTCTTTCTCCTTATCAGTTATAGATTTAGCTAATACCGAAAAGGAGCCATTAAACATCGAAGCACACGAGACACCTCTTTCTTGTATAGCGCTGAACTTGCAGGGTACTAGATTAGCCACCGCTTCGGAAAAAGGCACTCTCATACGTGTTTTTGATACTCAAAGTGGGAACATGATAAACGAGTTGAGGCGTGGTGTGAATCATGCAAATATTTACTGGTAAGTCAACCTCGTCCATCACAGAAAATTGCCGAGCTTGTAACACGATCGAGACATTAATAACGTTTTATCTGCTTTTCAGTATAAATTTCAACCACGATTCCACATGGCTATGCGTTGCAAGCGATCACGGAACAGTGCATGTGTTTGCAGTGGAAGATCAAAAGCTGAACCGTCAATCCAGTTTGGCATCCGCCACTTTCTTACCAAAATACTTCAGCTCCAATTGGAGCTTTTGCAAATTCCAGGTGCCAGGGGGGCCCCAGTGTATATGTGCTTTTGGTAATGATAGTAAGAGTATTATTGGTCAGTATCCAACGGAAATTTGGCATAGACGATTTTGGTTTTAAAAGTCGACAAAATTTGTAATTAAACTGACTTTTTCTTTTCCAGTGATCTGTGCTGATGGTAGCTATTACAAATTCCTATTCAACAACAATGGCGAGTGCACGCGGGACTTGTATACACAATTCCTTGAAATGACGGAGGAGAAAATGTGATCAACTAGTAGCGCGACTGCAAAAGATTACTAGGGAGATTAGGTCTGATTGGTTGGATGTTTCAATTCTCGTATTCGACTAAAAACTGAAATTTCGTGTAATAGAAATTGCATCGAATCTTAGGTTTTTTAGACTGTCATTGCTTGTTTTGGCTTAAGGAGGTTGCCTTATTATAGACAGATTACGAATAAGTATAATTTTTGTTTAAATTTTACCAATGTAAGAAGACTCAAAATTCGATTGCATTTTATAATTTTGTACGTGAGAAAACGTACGCGAGAACATAAGATTCTCGATCCGATTCTTAATGAGAACATTTCATTAAGAATCGGAACTTTCGTTAAAAATAAGAAGAAAAACATTGGTAAAAAAATAATATTGTAAATATTCTTGTAGGATAGCCTCCTTAAGAATACCAGTTCTTCGCAACTTTGGAAATATACGCCAATCTATTTCAATTTAATACGACCGCCGCGCCATCTACGCTCGAAGTTGTTAGTGGAAACAAATAATTGGATTTAAGCATTAAAGGAACTTATGATTTTAATATAAATAAAAAATAGTTTCAGTTATTTTTATTAATATCTGACACATACTTATGTTTTTCTGATTAGTCCTTCCACTAGTAACTTACAAATTCTGCCATGGCGGGTCAAATATTTGGCGCTGCAAGAGCTGGTGGTTTAGCGATTATTTTTAAATGCAAAGAGTCTCGAAAAGAAACTTCACTTTTTAACTCTTTGACATAATTTTACACTTCTTAAAGTGATTTCATTCAAATTCTATTGTCATATCACCGCAAAACCCGACGATCGTCGTAAAACAATGTCCACGCGCCACAAATGTGTTATTGCCCTTGTAGAAAATCTCTGGAAAACTCTGAGAAATATTCCTAAAAACTTTGAAAATCTCTGAAAATTGATACTATCAGTTATTTTCAGAGTTTTTAAGACTTTCGGGCTTCTCAATTTTTTTACAAACTCTGAAAATCTCTCAAAATTGAAAATATGAGACTTTTTCCGAGTTTGTCAGATTTTCGGACAAGTCAATTTTTTCCAAACTCTAAAAATCTCTGAAAATCTCTGACAATCCTTCAAAATTGCTCTTGAATTTTTCAGAGTTTTTCGGATTTTGTCAGAGTTACCATTTCTACTACGGAGCGTTTACGTTTTGTCTTCAAAGACACAAAATTACCGATTTCGATCAACTTTCTTCGACGAATGGGTACTTGGGTGAATAAACGCGTTATCTGTGATTGATTAACAAATATATCGCGCGCGGTCGGTTGCACGCCATTCGACCAAATTCGTTCGCGAACCGTCGACTCGAGACCTTCCACCCCGACGCTCGAGCGCTTTCTGTAAATACGCCTGATGACGAACTCGAATGCACCGCGAAACCGGCGCGTCAACTGACCCCGGCTAGTTCCGAATTGTGTATTGTACATATGCAAAAAAACCTTTGGTTTGTTACCGTTAAGTTCGATTAATTCAATTAGACTAATGATTTCTACAGACTTTTATATGCGACGACAAGATACAATCCTTGTATACCGACCACATCGTTCAAACCGTGTAATTGTCGAGCCCAAGCGATTAATAAAATAGGAGTGTTACGATAAACTGCCGAGCGTTAAATATTCAGCAGAGCCTTAACACTGACATACTTCTAACGGTTCACGTCGAAGGGTGGAGAAGAGAAAATCGACAACGCTATTTTGTGTCAGTTAACTTTACTATTGTCATGAAATAGCGCTGAAGTTTTTACGTACATTTCATTCGCGTGACGAGTCTGATATCAAATGATCGGCTGCACACCTACGTCAAAAGTATTAAAATATAGTCGAATCTATTCAATGAATGCGAAATGCAATTGCCGACAATGAAAAATGGGGGGATCGCGCGGCACTTTTGGTCGCGCAACGAAACGGGACGGCTTATTTACAATCACGAAGAAACGATTGCCGGCTAGGTTGCCGTAACGAGTAGAATAACACGAGATATAAAACTTGAAACGACGGGCTTAAAGGGTGAGAATACGCTACGATACTTGAGTGAAAAGACGATAACAGCGCCATCTTGATTTAAGTTGCATCGTCAACTTGAGTAAAAATGATTAAGGTTGCATTGAATTTCTGATTTACCTTCTTGTTAATTATTTATAAGGACCAAATCAACGAAAGTATAAACAATATAATATGAAGCTGGAATGGAATAAATATTGATTATTGGGGTGACTAAAAGGTTTGCATTGGTAGCATGAAATCGGCGATGCAGTCGTTTGTATCGTAGCGTATTGAAACGTTTATGGAGGCGAGGGTGTATGTACATCGAAGTTATGGTAACGCGCGACAGAGGGCGAGATATATGGGTACTCCCTGCAACACATTTTTTTATAGAAATGAATAGAAAAGAATTGGATTTATTGAATGTTAGATTTGTTGAATGAATTCCAGTTTATGAATTCATCTAAAACTTTTTTTAATGTCAATCCTATTGGTGGGACTGGAAGAAATGAATGAATTCCAGATTATGAATTCAACTTAAACTTTTTTGAATGACAATCTTATTGGTGGGATTGGAAGAAATAGAGAAGAATTCATATTGGTATTCTTGAGTATGAACAGATAGGAATTGAAAAAAATTGTATTCTTTTTGAAGAGTTCAAAATTTGTCATTGATGAAAGTATTGATACATTACCGAAAAATAACTAATTTGAATAAAATTGAAGATCAAATTATAAAATTGTAGATCATTCGAAATCTTTCCACAGAAGAATTCGTTTAACTAAGAGATCGTTTAATTTTCAATTCATTTCTATTCGTTTCTATCTATGAAATATTTTATGCAGTTGTGCTTATTTTTGTTCCAATGAACCGCGACAGAGAATATATTACAGCGACGACGACGGGGTACATTTACAATGGACGTCGTCCTCGGGGAATTCTAGTCTAGTTTTGGAAAACTGTTTTCTTCATTTTCAATTGGATTTTTTAAATCGTGAACACCATGTGCCGTAACACAATTAGAGCATCATAACATTCCAATCCTGCTGAAATGTCCAACTTTTCAACAAAAAACCTGTTTCATTCTCTCTTACATTTATTTCAGCAAGTTTCGTTAGTAGTTGGACTGACTTCAGAGGGAAAAGTAAAAGTCTAGCATTGACTGAAGAATGCCAGACTCTTGACTAATTTCGCCGTTCCTCGAGAGTAATGTCGACTAAGCTAGTAACGAACGAGACGCAAAGTCTGGTTGATCTTTAAGTAGCAAAACACCGGGAAGATGCTGAAATCTCGTAAAGGTACACTATATCGTTGAACTGTCTCAAAAGACTTCAGTTGCAAAAATTAAAACTTAGTTAACAAAGGGGATACAAAATTTCACCAAACACTTATGACACAGACAAATGATTCTTCGCTTTGCCTTGATTGAGTAGAAGCAACCGGAATGTCGCTGGCGAAACTGGATATTGATCTCGAAAATACACCAAATCGTCAAATTTGAGGGTCCAGTTTCGCCAGCCGGGTATTTTTTTACAACGATCCGTTTCGTTTTTAAAAAGGGGTGTCTTTTCGGAAGACTAGTTTTGGACCCGGAGAATAACTTAGTTCGTTGAGTGTACGAATGGAAAAAGTTAGCGACAAAATGGCTCGATTCTCGAAGTGTCCCAATGTCTTCGAAAAAGACACCTCGAAGACTGGCGACCCGTTTTAGACCTCATACGGTCTCGGAATGGCAGGCTTGTTAGTTTTGCAAACTTTCTTCTCGTCCTTGACGGGCTTAGTCTTGACCACGTGGACTTCGTGAATTACTCCTTTCTTCACCTCCAAACTTCTATAAGTGCTGTAAACGACGAGCCAGACGTAGAGAAAGATCATCGCGAGAAGCATCACACAGAAGCCTGAAACACGATGTAGAGGATTTTGGATTGATTTGGAAGATTACTATATTTCATGTCGCCACTGTAAAGATTTTAATGTCATAAATGTAATTGAAAAATGTGGATACTAACGGTCAATAATGTCAGCTTTTCCACCTACGAGGGCGATGAATGGGTCGTCTTGCTGTACGAAGAAGAGAGAGATGATTAAGGCTGCTATTATTGTCATCATTACCATCATCCATGGTGCTATACAGTACCGGTTGCTCTGGAAAATATTTAAAAATATTATAATCATAATTCAAAAATATTTTCTTAAATAAGGTGGCTTTTGACAATTTTTAATTCAGTTTTAGTACAAACAAATGGTCTAGTTGGAATTAATTTACGATTTTCGTCCGTAAATTTGGAGTTTCAATCATGGTTAAAATATGCAGAAAAAAATGAGGTGGAAATTTGGTCAAGTGTGTTCTGTGCAAAGAGGGGTCGGGCAGTTTGTAATTATACATGAGATGCAAATTTAGGCGGGTTCATCACGTACCATCAAAACTCCGTACAGTAGAAAAGCGGACGTGATAAACTGATTAACCGTGATTCCCAGTCCCCAGTACATTAGGAACACTTGTTCTGCAACAAACCGAGGTCGTTAGGGTCATTTTTTTTTCTAAAGTACCTTATACTTTTCATATTATTTACTTTGCTTTTTTGTTTTCAGTTTTTATAAAAAGTCTTTCATTTAAATGGATAAAATATTTCAATAGATATACATTTTTTATTACGCGAATAGGTAAATAAAAGGTAATATCATTAAATATTTAAAATGCTTTAAAATATATATTACCAGTAGCATTATGTCGGGCCAATTCCATCCTCTGGCTATTGATATGCCTCGATGAAATGTCCTCTAGAGCTTCTCTTTCCAACGCATCTTCGGTGTCTCTGTCTATCATTTCTTGGATACCAGTCACATGGGACAGTCCCAAAATAAAGAACACTAAGAAGTACCCTGATATCAGCTGCAATGAAATGCCACAATTTTTATCATTTTCATTTACCAATTTACAAAATGATTCCTAGTTTAATGTCTCAAATAGTCTTCTTTATTTTATTTTCTCAAAATCTCAAAATTTTCCAAGTTTTGACAAAGGTAATGCTAACAAAATGATTTAAATTATACATGATCCAATAAAATCACAATTTATGAAATAAAAAATGTCCAGTTTATTTTTTTGCGATGATAAAATAATGTTTTTTCTTACATTTAAATGATTTGTTATAAAAAGAGTCTGATTTGTATAACAAATCTCTTTTTCCTTTTATATCCATTCAAAGAGTTTTTAATGAAAAAAAACTTTTGTCTGTGAAGGATTACTGCTGAAACTTAACAAATGTTCATTTTTCCATCCCTCAACTACGCTTCACTCACCAACTGAATAATCGCGATGAGCACCGTTCCCTGCTTCAGCGTCAAGTAGTGCAGGAAGTTCTTCAATGGCCAGCCCATGACGACTCGATAATCCGAACTTCGGCCCTCAAAAACTGATTTACGACCTGTTAACAATTACGCGGTTTTAGATAGAAAAAAAAACTTTTCTAATCATTCAATCCCATTGAATCGCGCTCTCAAAACCGTCGACTTTTTTCGCCTGTCGCTTTTGTGTTCGCATTGAAAAGTCCGATTAATTCGCACCTCCATTTCCGCGGATCAGCACTTTTTGTTTTCCCTCGCGAAAAAAGCCAGGTCCTTTTGACCCGCGACCGCCGAATGCTTTCAATTTTTTGCTATCGTTCACGAATTTTCGTCGGCGTCAATTTCAGCTGTTCGACGCGATAAGATCTTTTCGTTCGCTGCAAAACGTATCTATGTGGAGCATCCC
Source organism: Ceratoteleas bidentatus (assembly GCA_022817645.1). Lineage (NCBI taxonomy): Eukaryota > Metazoa > Arthropoda > Insecta > Hymenoptera > Scelionidae > Ceratoteleas > Ceratoteleas bidentatus. Next base: position 9,956 of record JABFPB010002483.1, read on the forward strand.
GTTATTTCCAGGCACTCGCGGGTCCATTTTTTAAATCCTTCAATTAATAGTGGACGAAACGGAAGAAAGCGCGCGCGTTATCTGGGGGATTAAAATGAAAGATGAATGCCGTTTAATCTTCCGGTTTATTCTTGTCTTTTGCTGTTCGTTTTCGCGATTTCATTTTAGAGCGATTTGAGACTGCGCGGTTTTTCTTATTTTGCAAAGTCGAAAGGAAGCGATTTAGTTGGGAGGATTGCTATGATTAAGATTTCTGCAATTTATTTATTATTATTGTTATTATTTTAGATCTTTAAGAAAGTTAAAGTTTCCCACTCAATTTAATTATTTTTATTTTTTGAATAAATTGGGAAACTGAAACTATAAAAGACGGGTAGTAATAAAAATGAAATGGTTTTGGAATAAAAATGATAGGTCGAACTGACCGAGTGCATGAATAAACATTCGGTCGCGCTCGTTCGATTTTATTTCTTCACTCACTTTTATTTATAATCCACTTATAGGTCTCTATTCAACTGAAATGTTCTTCTAGTTTCGCGTGCTACTTTATGCTGAAGTTCAATTAATCAGCCCAAATCATTATGCTCAAGTGCGCTGATATAAAAAGTGTGGATTCTAATTTCGAAACAAAGATAAAAGTTAAAAATTGGTTCAAGTACACATTGTTTCGTTAATGAGTTAAAAAAGTTTGTTTTTCCTGGTTTACTCATTGCCTTTTCCCACGTTTTGGTATATAACTGCGAGATTGAATTCACATTTTTTTTTCATTTAAAAGTGCGGTAATCAGGTAACTGTAATTAATTGTATTAATTTTATGATTTTTGTGAATTGCTTTTATTTTTGTAACAAATTATTGTGATGCGAATTGAATTTATATACCAAGAATTCTAAAGAGGATTTATATTTAACATTTTATTAAATGCATAATTATCGTTAAGAATATTCTGAATTCAGTGAGTTTGCTTTAAAATACTCGACTTTTGTAATTAAATTTTTGTTCATGATAAACATCTTTATTTTACATAAAAACATCCTTTTTTAAAAGAACCTTGGAAAAATAGATAATAAAGTTTTGAAAAAAAAGTCTTAAAACACAATCTGATTTCAAGTTGTTGTGGTAAAAAATTACATGAAATATGAGTAAGATCTCAAAATGAGACATATATTTAAAATAGATGTCCTACTGCTACAAAGATATGATGCTAATAAATAAAAATAATGAATTCTGTCTGATAGCATTATACTTTTTTATGGAGAGGATCATTTCAAGTTATTTAGAGTAGCTGAAATATGCAGTGGCTATTATGTATGAAAAACCGCAAATTTTTCCTCCTCGAAAACCAGTTAAAATAAATCGTGAAAAACAGTTGAAAATTTTTATTTTCTCATTGTCATAAAATGTTTTGTTGAAAAGTAATGTTTTTTTATTCGCAAACATTACATTGCTAAACATTGGACTTTAATAGAAAATATAACGAATACAAATAAAATTGAGATAAAATGTATTCAATTCAAACATTTATCTATATTTAAATCAAAAAAATATTGGACCAACTGTATTAAACAAATGTTTCGAGTAACAGCAAGTTATTATAATAGGAAATATTATGACCTATTTGGAACTACATACTAAATTGATTTATACGAATATGTATTTGCAAGTAAAATTAATATATATCGATTTCCATGCGCAGATTGTCTACTTTATATATAGGTCTAATAGGTTCTGGTAAATTTTTTAAGAGAGAGTATACTTTCAAACCCCATCCCAACTTTGCTCTAATTCTTAGATCAGACTTAATTCCTTTTTATCAAGTTCCATAATCACGGTTAAAATATAAATCGACTTCTCCGTTCTAAATTGGTCCAACCCAGGTTTTTCTATGAGAATTCGCATTAAACAATTGCAGTTGCGACAATCTGAAACACAGACGTCAAAATACTCCAAATTATTTTCAAACAATACTAAACCTCTTGAAAACAGCAGCCTAGCAACCTTGCTTATAATTATCATCAATCAGCATGACTCTGCATATTCTAACCCAAATTCTCTTCATAAATGCTCATTTTAAATATATTTTAAAAATATCATTTTTAAATTCTTAAAAAGTAACTTTTCAATATCAAAAAAACCAACCTTATATTACCCTAAAGCTACATTTTTTGTGACGAATCAAGAATACCATTTAGAAATAACCTTTTACGCAAATCAATCTTTGTAAACAAATATTTCAAAATTGACTATGAACATTAAATTTTGAACCGAAACCCTTTGCAGATCAATCTTCAAAAATCTTAAAAATGGTCTACCAAAACACCTAAATCGTTCGAAATTCGTTCGAAAATGAAACTTTCTTATCCGAAGCTTTGTATTACAACCCTCAAAAACATTTTAAAAAATGGCCCTTCACCAAACTCGACTCTTACAAATCAATCTTCAACAATCAGCCCTTGAAACTAACCTTTTCTAAACCCTCTAAAACCTTTGTAATCGAGCCCCTAAAACCATCTAAAAACCTCCCCCTCCAAACCAATCTCTAAAACTCCACCCTTAAAAACTTTGTACCTGCAAAAACCTTAAGAAATCACTCCCCTCCTCAAAATTACCCCTTGAAAACCTTCTATTTAAAACTCTTTAAATTCAAAATCACCTCCTAAAAACCACCTCTCTTAAACCCTCAAACCACCCAGTTGAAAAATTCCATTAGAAACAATCAGACCCATATAAAAAAATACTGTAAAATCCATATAGAAACCATCAGAACCTTTTTCCAACATAGAACCGCAATTAAGTACAAATAAATGTGATATGCAATTCCACATTGGCGACAAGCGCCCTCTACAAATCATATACAACATTTGAAAAAATACTCTCAAAAACCGCATAGATACAATTAGAACTAGTCCTAACGGAATTTTTCAACTTGACACCTTCCACCCCTCCCGCCCCTCGATCCCCTCGCGCCTCGAAAACCATCCCCTGTCGCCCTCTGTTTATAAACATCAATCAGCGCGACCCCGGACTGGTTGTTGCGGGGCCGCGGGACCCCGCGCTGCAGTCGGCCTACAATCCGCGACCTTCCCTCGGCCAAATCGATCCCCGCGGTCCGCCTGGATTCGACATACTCACCGCCGCGAGGAGCGCACCGCTGTGGTCACTGTGTTATCATGCCGCCGCGGCGCCACGGGATCAATAGGGTCGGATGCCGTGCAGACGAGCCGCAGCGCGTGTTCGCGCACGAATTCGCCGCCGCCGCGGGTCCGCGAACAGTGTGCACCAGCGAACGAGCGCCACACGCACCAACGAGCCAGCGAGCCGCAGACTCGGGCGGAGAGCGGCGCCCGACATGCGCACCGCGAGGGGCTGGGCGCCGAGGGGCTGTGGGTGCAGGGGGAGAGGAGCAGGTGGATTTAAGGGATGGCCTGGACTGGGCCATTCGGGGAGAGGGGAAGGGGTGTGTGTTTAGGAGGAGACTTAGTTCGGGTAGGTCGGGGTGCCTTGATTCGAAGAATAGAGTTTGAGGATGAAGAGTAAATGTAACGGAAAATTAAGAACACTGAGAGAAAGGTGAGGATGCATTTTATGTAATGTAATAGCAGATTTTGCAAGTTTATTTTCGGAATTTGTTTGTATTGCGGAATGCATTGTTAGGTGGGTAAACATAGCTGAAATATGATTTGGATGTCAATTTTAATGTTTATAGAACGTATTAAAGGTTTTCAGGTACTTTTTAGTACCTGAAATTCACAAGTTTGAGTCAAAACTCCGATTTGTATATTGGTTTTGAAATCTGTTAATGTTTTTCATGGAGGGTGACACTTGTTGATACGGTTAGATGTGGTATTTGTATGTATGCTTCGGTGCACGAGGTGTTAAATTTTTGTTTATAGAATTTCGTCGGCAAAACTTGTTCTAGGTGCAAATGCTTATGCAATTTAATACGCCTTGAATATATGGATTCTTGAATTAAGTGGATTCTGTTTGCTATGCCATATATAATATATGTAAATAAAATGACCCGATTACCAGATTTTCACATACATATTTCCTAATTACATTCTGAGTTGCGTTACTTGCAATCGAAAATCTGAGTTGGGGCAGTCTCGAATAACGGTGTAGACTACAGTGTAAAAGGACATACACAATTTTGTTTAGATATAGGATAGAATTTCATATCATATTTCAAGGGAATAATTGGACGCCTCATGAATAGAAATAGCGCAGATACAGAAAGAGTTAGGTTTTAATATTTTTAACAGAATACTATGATTTTGCTTTGTTAGGTGAACGAAATCGTTAAATGAAACCCGATATTCTTTTGCAATTGAAATGGAATTTATTCCAGGACATTTTGGGGGAAACAACCATTACCTATTTGCTGCAACTATCCAGTGAAGTTAGTTTAATGTATTACTGGAAAAGTCAGTTGGTTCAATTATCTTTTATTTGAACACAGATAATTAATTGAAATGGAATTTATTCCAGGACATTTTGGGGGGAAACAACCGTTACCTGTTTGCTGCAACTATCCAATGTAGTTAGTTTATTGTATTACTGAAAAAGTCAGTTGGTTCAATTATCTTTTATTTGAACACAGATAATTTTTCTCAGTGTCACTTCGGGAATTATGAGATAAGTGATTTGGATTTTGACTATTTCAAGTAGTTGATACTCAGAAAAATAACTTAGACAGAAATCTCTTTATTTATAAACGCAATTTATTATTCAAAGTTACGATTATGAAGTAATTTTATACATTTTTGAAAGTAAATTTATGAAATACAATAAGAAATCGTTTGAAAGTAAGATTATTTGTGCTTGTTCAGTTATTTTCTTGTGCGTTAAATCGGAAGATTGAAGTTGAGGTGATAGGTGAAGGCATTTATTTACATGGGTAGATCGAGGGTTTGAGAGACTGAAGTGGTTCGTTAGGGTAGGTTAAGAGAGAAAAGTGAACAGGCAGGGAAAGTTAGGGTTGGATGTGGGATAGAAAAGCAATGTTGTAGGTACATTTAAGATATTTTTATATGAAGGTAAAACAATTTAATTTATTTAGAAGTGCGTATATTGAATGGAAATGGATAAATAAAACTTTCAAGTTTTATTCGACTATGGTATAAAGTTTGGTCGCAAAAGTATGTGGTCGTAAAAGTCATAATAAATATTCATTTTATATCGTTTATATTTTCTAATATAATATTAACTTAATTTTTTAATATTAACTAGTACAAATTGTACAAGTAATTAATGGTAAATAACATTAATCGTTTATGTTAAATAATCTCGTAAAACTTGGCAGATAATTTTCAGGTAACAGATTTATCGAAATAACCGAGAAAATGGATCAAACAGAAAAACTGAACGTCACTTTTTACCGGACATATTTATTTAACAGGAATAACACAGCTTTGATAACTTTGCAGCAAAAAAATTCGAACAAATGTACAAAGAAGTTGAATAAGAAAATCCATCTAAAGTGTATTTTTAACAAACAGAACAGTCCGTCCATTATTTACTGAACAATAACTACGAATACAAGATGCTGCTCCATAAATTGGACACTTATACTCGCAAATGTTCTGTTACGTTCACGTTACACAATTTATCGTCAAATGAAACGTTTATGCGCTTCGCTGCAAGTGCGATGGTAATAAAGCGAACGTTGCAGTTCTATGGTTCCATTCATTGAATGTCGTATACATTGTTGCAAGTAATTGCTTTTTCGATAACAATAACCGTTAAAAACAGAATGTATTGATTTTTTTTATCATTTGACAAAATCAATAATGTAAGTATTAATATTACACAGTAATATTAATATGAACAAGTAATATTACTTGTGTAATATTAATAAGAACATTATTGTTTTTGTCAAAAATAATATTACAAAAAACTAATTTTTAACAAATTTGTGTAAAAAGTTCTGTCTGAAAGTAATAAAAACTTTCCTTTCTGACAGACTGAACTCCATTTGTTAAGAGGGTCCTGTGGCGCAACGGATAACGCGTCTGACTACGGATCAGAAGATTCCAGGTTCGAATCCTGGCAGGATCGAAAATTTTTTTTATCCAATTATATTGTTATAATTTATTACAAATTTATATTTTTGTTTAAATTTTATTCAGTGCTTAGAATAATATAATGTATCTATATATTTTTCACATTATTTTACATCGACTGTGAATTGATAAATTTATTTTTCTGTACTAATATGTCAATATGAAGTGTTGAAACAGATGTTTCATTGTACAATCTTATCTACATTTGTTTCGACAGAGAAATATTTCTACTGAATAATTTATACCACATTCGAACATCTGGAAGAGGTAACGAATGAAAACACACTTTTTTCATTCGAAATTAAAATGAGAATAATAAAAAAAAATTTTCGATCCTGCCAGGATTCGAACCTGGAATCTTCTGATTCGTAGTCAGACGCGTTATCCGTTGCGCCACAGGACCCCTCTGTTTGCTGCTACGTTAATGACACGTGTACGAAACTAAGAGGTATAAGACCGAGAAAGATGACGTCAGATACTCAAGTTCCAGTCGACTATTGTCTTTCACTAAAATCTCTTCAAACTATCTTCTGAATTGTACAAAAATACGAAACAAATTGTGTATTTAATTATATTGGTATTATAAATTCGTGTTCAGTCTAAAAAAAATCGGAGCTGAAATAATATAATTATAAATAAAAATAATTCATACATTTGTTTTATACTAAAGTGTCGAAAATTGCTTTATACTGTAAAAAGTCAAAATTATAATCAAATTCTATACCAACGTTGCTAATTTATATCCGATTTTCCAAATAATTACTCAAAATTATTCTTCGAGAAAAAAATCGATCCTGGAAAAATTCCACATTGAACCTGTCAAATCGCGCGTTCGATCGCGCCAAAGGTGCCACATTAGCCTTCAAATAATTACCGTATCGATTCGCCCGAACGCCGTAAAGTTGGTTCAATCAAATTAAGAAACTCGAGTTCTTTTCTCGTCGCCATGGCGACGCGTCGTGTGACGTCCAAATTTGATTGCGATCATCACCGTAGAATTGCACTCGTTGCTCGTGCGGTGCTTCGAAGCCGATTCGAATTCGAAATTTTCCGCGCCGGTAAAACAAACAACAAAATAAACGTCAAAATAGCACGTAGATAAGTTAATAGAAACGTAAATTCGCATACCACAAATGGATCGTAACTATTCTCGGATCAAATTCGGCGACAATGTTTTTCGTTCGCCGCGAGCTAAGTACAGCGACGATACGAAAAAGCTTATTAAAGGTAAATATTTTTGCAAATATCAGATGTGAGTTAACATTTTAAACATTTCTTTGAATTCTTAGATTTCGAAATATATTTTAAATATTTTGCATAAAATACAATATGTTCCCAATAATACATTTGGAATGTATTATAAATATATTGGGAATATATCGGAAATATATTTTTTTAATATACTGGAAATATATGTTTCCTATATGGCCAATATATTCCTACTTTCACTAGGGTTTTTGTTCTCCCAAAGAATTTATTAACTGTAAATATACAATTTTACCTCATTCAGTATTTCGCATTCTCATGTTTTCTCCCAAAAATGTTTCCGCCTTCAGTGCTAATGGAAGAAGCAAAGGTAACAATGCTCCAAAGAAGAACGATCCATGATGCGCTCGAAAGGGGTGACCCCCTGCCCCCCGCGCAGCAGCCGCCGTCACACCAAAAGACATTACGAGCCAAAAAGGTGCGCCTCCATTTTCTCCCTTTTTTCGTTTCCCCCACCGCGCCAATATTCCGATCCTATCTCTCTCTTCCAGCCAGCACTTCCTGCCGAGTGGAAGAAGCGCACGCTAGATATGATTATCAACAGCGGTGCTTACGAGAGGCAACAATACAGGCGAACGACTCCTTTGCGTAAGGGACTTGACTCGGTGGCAAAGTTCATCCGCACTCTCGCTCGGCGAATTGTTTTAACGCGGTAATTTCGTTTTCATTCCGGCAAACGTTTGCGCTAACTTTTGTTCGGCCGTTTCCAGCCAACTCGGAGGCGCAGAAGCGGCGCCTGGCGTATCTGATGGCTTATGGGAGAGATATGCCGCCGACGCCGAGGGAAACGCCGTATTATCTGCGAGCGCGCAAGGAGACGCCGGTCGATGTGGATTACGATCCCATCGAGGATTGTAAGGATCGGGGAATTGCGCTTTAATTGGACTTTTTACGCGGACAAATTAGTATACTGAAAAAAGTGCTCGTTAATGTTTCCTGGCACTTCATTAATTTGAGGATGAAATTAAAATTGCGTTTCATTGTTTAATGCATCCTTTTTTAGGATCTAATTGTTTGACCTTGTGAAGTTCAGTCGAGATCTTGATTTTGATAATATCTTTTTTAATAAAATGTTGAGATAAATGTTAATTGAGTATCTAATCAAACTATTTAATGTTTTGTTTTTTGATCATTATAAACATATATGCCAGAAACAATTTATTTAATTAAATAATATCTTAATAAATATATGTTGATGCAAGATGGAAATGAGGGAAAATAAAATTTAGATTTTTTTGCAGTTTCTTTTATTTTAAAATAAGAAAAAACATTTTTTTTTATTTTAAAATATCTAAATATATTATGTTGGTGCAAGGTGAAAATGAAGTGAAATAAAATGTGGATTTCATTGCAGTGGTGCGCGGCATTGAGGAACGAATGGAATTCCTAAAAGATATGGAGAGTCTGGGCGAGGGGAAGAAGTATCGGCCCGTAATTCAGCAGGAGATAGCGCAAAAAATACGGTTGATCGAAGCGCTAGACAGTGAAGGTTCGTCGGGAGTGAGGAGAGAAATTGAAAAATACAAAGCAGAGCGGCCCGTGCCGAAACCTTTTCCGCTGGGAGAGTTGGGAGGCTGACGATCCGCGGAATTTTCGACGGAATTTCCGTATTTTATGGCGGAATTTGACCGGTGAAACCGAAGAATGAAGAAGTTTATGAGAACATTTTTCTTTCAGTTTTCCGGCGCAGTTCGTAATAGCACTATTTTACAATAGTACTGCGATTTGTTAATCATGCTAGCGACGTTTTTATAATTCAATTTTATAATTCAGATTTTTTAATAATGTGGAAGAAGACTTGGGTTTGAGAACAAAGGCTGCGGCATGTATTTTGAAAGAAATGCATTTTTAAGAAATAATGTGTATTATTTTATTTAATAATTTAATTGATTTAAAATTAAAGTATGGGGGAATTGTGTTTTGCATGTTTGATATTAATTTATAATTTTATAAGTGTATATCAGATTATTATGACGATTTTTAAATTCAAGACAAAATTAATTATAATTTATCATATGACATTTGTTTAACGCATTTTTTAAGCCTTAGAGTATATTTCTTACAAGTTCTATTGTTTATCTTTTTATTCTGGCAATATTTTTCTTGTATTTCAAAACTTACAAAAAATTAATGAAACAGTACTTCAAAAGTCAACATTTGTTTAGTATTCCGTTTCTTCAATTATTTTTCTATTCCAAATATAACTAACGTCTTTGAAAGCGATTAATTACATTAATTATAGCTCATTTTACAGTCATAACACATCATCTTTAACACATCTGAATTAACTAAATTACTATCTCTTTATTAATTCCTTCTTAGTATCCATAACTGTAACTAAATTATTCATACAGAAATACTATTTCATTATTTACAAACTAAACATTAAAAAAGAAGATACATTTACTACTTTTTAAAATTCTTTAATCACAGACAAATTTGATTTTGACAAAAACACAAACTCAGTATTATCCCATTAAGGGGAGGTACAACCCAAAAATCATGAAAAATCGAAACAAATGGAAAAACAAATTTTATTGCATTTTTATATATTTTTAACCCTTCACTATTGCATAATGAAACCAAAATTTGCATATCCGCATTACAAATGACGTTTTTTAAGATTTTGATTGGGAATGCACAGCATAAAATAAAGCATTTCCAAACTTTAAACGCGATTAGCTCGAAAACGTTTTTTTCCCAGTTTTCTCGCACTCGGGATAATTTTTC
>JABFPB010002484.1:0-20010 GCA_022817645.1 Ceratoteleas bidentatus
ATCAATATTGACTATAAAATACGATAGTTAAATTAATAATTATTTTTCCACGCATAAAGTCTAGCAACGTCGAAAAATGTCTGATTTAATTTCGAGAAAAATTATAATTAACACTATAAAGTGATAATGCAACACTGTTAAATTGATATGAGCTCATTTCGACATCCTAAATATACGATCCCACATAAGGGAACTTATATATGCCTTACGAAATTTCGCGCGCGATTTCACTGCGCGGAAAATCGAATTACCGTCGTAAACCCGACATCCAAATACGGACTCCATGTCGCCTTTCCACGGAACTGATGCCAAGTAACAGGAAACATTCGAAATAACGCTCGCTTAACTTTGTCATTATTTTATTCGCTGATTGACTAATCAGTTTATGATTTTCTCAATTATGAGTGTGTTTCCTTAATTACATTACATACGCTAACAAATTTAAATGGCGTCAAAGACAGGGTCAATTTATTCCTCGGTTATTCGACTGGCACAGGTAGGTGAAAATTATTCATAATTCACGTTAATGAATCGAAAATTATTAATTAGCTTCTCGCTGGTTTGTTATCCGATTGTGAAACGCATGTTATCTAATTACAGTATCATCACTCTCTTTGACGTTACGTTTTCTCCACCGCTTTTTCCAATAAATGTATCGGTTTCGGGGAGCTCTCGACAAATCTCCGCTAATGGCTCTTGAAGGGAGGAACTTGCTGCAAAATTTCACAATTTGCAAAATTTTTTGTTTGTGTACATTAATTTCAGTAAATCTAGAAAAAATATCCATTAAAGTTTTAAGCCAGTCTGCGAGTTACAATAAGTTACAGCTTATTTTATAGACATTTTGACTGTAATAGAAAAAAATAAGAAAAACCTCTTTTTTTCAATCCATTCCTAAATGTAGCTATCTATTTTCAGGCAGTTACTCCAGGCTCTGGTGTAAGATTGAAAAGTTAAATTCACTTGAAATTTGTAAATCAATTCTTTCGAATTTTATCGACGAACTTTCCTTTTACTTTGACAATCTTTTCGGTGAATTACTGTACCTTTCCACAATCGCACCTTTTCATTAGCTGAATGAACTCCGAATAACATTGTCAAAAACATGTTTTCTTGGCAAATTCCCAGTTCCCAAACCTATTATTACTCTGAACAAATTAATCGCAAGCACTTTGAGTTCGGATCACTTTCATCTGGGATTTTCAAAGCCCTGGAAACTCGATAACCTTAATTTCCCCGAAACAAACAGAGCTCGGCGGAAAAAAGGAATCCCATTTCTCAACTCTCCCGAAAGGTCTGACGCAAATCGCCGCGCTTACCTCCGTCTGATAATTAGCGTGATATTTTCACGGCCAAGGCCCGTTAGGCGTCTAACTCTGTTAATTCGACGGCGCGTTTGAGTTCCGCTTGCATTGTGCAACCGAACAAACGGAAGAAAGGACCGACAAATCGAAATCTCCCGCGGCCCTTGATCTATACATCAAAACCCAAAGATCCGACGGATCTGGAAACGGATTTCAGCGCGGTTTTTTTTCTTTTTCCGTCGCCGACGCAGATTTATCGACCGAACGTTCCCAGGTAATCAGCCGCGCGTTATTTATGCGCTTTGCGTCGTATTTTCGAGAGACATTTGGCGCGCAAAACGAGTGCGTCTTTCTCGCGCGCGAACCTCGATAACCTGTCGCCGATATCGCCATAAATCGAATTAGCCGGCGATTTCGGGGCGGACGATTTATGTCGCCGTGGATTTGTTTTGCCGAATGAATTATTCCGCGTTTTTCGGAACGGGCATTTATTTAACCGAATGGTCCGGCGATATGCCGAATCGAAACGAATGTGAAGCCGCTCGAAAAAATTCTTGGCGTTTAGCGGTCTAAAATTACATTAACCTATATTCGAGCGCGCGCGGGCTAACTGATTTACCTCCGGCACTTTTATCTCGGACCATTATCATCTCGTTTTCCAATCTCGCATTTAACGTGCCTGCGATATTTGAATAAACATCATGCGCCGCTTAATATTCGCCGGCCGAAAAAATCGCCGCCGGTGCACGCGCAATTTGCATCCGCTTGATTCACCGAAAGACGGTGACGACCCAATAAACGCGGACGATCTCGCGGACCGTAAAAAATCCCAGAAGATTTTACTAAATGTAAGTGGCAGTGCACTGAGTTTTTGACAAGTTTTCAGAGCGATAAACGAGCACTGTCTAGATGACTCTGGGAAGAAACTGAACAGTTACCGATGAGAAAAAATAGATAATTTAAAGTAGGCAGAATTTTAAATAGTTTTCACTGAGTGAGAGTTGTCGAAAACTAGATTAGGACCATTGGAAAAGCAAGTGTAATTCTAAGACTTTTAGTACAATTAAAGTGCTTTGCATTAGGCGTAATGGAGGACATTAAATCGTTTCGAAGTATTCACCGTACGGTTTGGCACTGAAGCACTTCAAGTGGTTTGAAATTGTTGCTTTCAAATCGGACATTGCTGTACAATTCGAGAATGCATTTCTATTAACTATTACCAATTTTTAAGTAAACTACAAAACAAATATTTTGTTTCAATTCAAATAATTATTGATATTAATTACTATTATGAGTATGATTGATTTAGTTTAATTTTTCACGAGTGAAAATTTTTTTATCTTAATTCAACAACTTTAAATTATCACATTAAGTTAAAACTTAACGTAGTTTCATTGAATTGATCATTATGAAATATGAATACTAATTTTACTATCCATTTCCGTACCATATACAGTGTTACATTCTTATCCACATCGTAAAAATTAGGTGCCTAATTATAAGACATTTTTGTAAAATAGATACCATAAGTGTTTAAACGTCTAAAAACTAGACATCTACAAAGCTATATTTTTGGCCAGTTTCTGGATAGTTTCAATCTAACGAAAAACTAAACTAAAAAGTCGGAGCTGTTACTAAAAATTCGCCACTTTTCGACACTCTGACGTCGACGGGGTCCGGCGGAAGGCGCCACCGAATAGTCGCAGGTTCGCTCGTTTCCTCGTCGTGTTCCAAGTAATGCGCGCTCGCGGAATTCTAAACTGAGCGAAGTCATTAAACTTGGACACGTGTAGTCGCGCGTGAGCGCGGATATTCGGCAAATCGGCGCGCTGGCGCGGGGTTTGTTTTTGCGAGCAGATTTTGGGAAGGGCAAAAAAAGATCGCGGCTCGGTGACCCAGATCGCCGCGCGCCGTCGAGGGATGCGCGAGTGTCGTTAATTCGCAGATTTGTTACGTGAAAGCGATCGCGTAACGAGGATGGACTCTAAAATTAACGCCGGTTATTCATTGGGTTTTCCAGGGTATTGGAGTGTGTCAGACTAATTTGAGATTTTTCGTTTTTACGTAGGATGGACGGAGAAATAGTAAACTAAAAGTATAATTGCAATTTTGAAAATTTAGGTGGGAAATCTGTCCGCCAAAATTGTCTATTTGACATTTTCCACTACATAAAGATGTTCTAAACACCACAAAATAACCAACCTGATGATTTCTAACCTCTAAATTGAAAAGTTAGAAATCATCAGGTGCACATTTTCTGTCACAGAAAAAAATTCTCAAATTCTACAGCCAACAATATTTTGCCGATTTATCGGAAGCTAAATTGAAATAAACTGCTAAAAAGAAACAAATCCCCCTCAGCTGCATTCCTTCCACATTTCCCACATGCAAACTAAAAAACTACAGCCGTACTCCTAAAATCTCGATTTCACTTTTCCCCGTCTCAAAACCTCCGGCAATTTGTAACTCCCCTGGAGTCAGCTTCCCGGCACTTAACTGCTTTCTTAGCGCGGCGCGGCGTCAAAATCGCGCGCGCAATTATCTTTTCGAGCGTTTACAATTTCCAGCCCCAATCAGTGCGTCCGTTGGCGCCAATTCAGTGACTTTCCGCCGCGATAGACAAACTTCATTACAAGCGTTCGCGCGTAATGAAGACGTTAACGCCGCCTGCGGATCGTCACTAAAGTATCGGCCGCGCCGTAAATCGGCGGTCATCGCTGGAGGACGACAGAGGTCGCGACGATAGAGGCCGATCATTCACCTTCGCATTTGACATTTCGCGGTAGCGAATCTACGCGCCACTTTGGCTGTGCTTTACGACACCTATCAAGTGGGTCGGAGGTCCCCGGAATGGGCGCCGCGGTATCCGGTTTCAGGCCGCCGAAGATTTGTTCGATCATAAACTTCGGCATTGTTTATGCCGGGAGTCGTGACGTGGTAATCGGGATATCGCGGGATCAACTTTGGACCGGCAAGCGACGCCTAATGTTTAAATTAAACGGACTGTCGGAGTAGGCGCGAATGGAGCTGTCTACGTGAGAGGTTTCTTTCAAGGAGTGCTTCTTGGGTGAACTTGGACGGCCTTTTACGGAAAAATTCCTATTTCAGATCGTGTGTTTGAGTTTGAAGCAGGATTGGAACGATGGAAAAATTGAGGCAGAGAAGTGGTTGGGGAAATGAGCTGAAATGTTTTGCAGTTTTATAGTTAGACTGTAAAATGGTTGCAAAAAAGTTGCAGAATATATGGAATGTTGCACACTTTGTGTAAAATAAGAGATAGCAGGGATAGAGCGAGAATAGTTTAACTTTGTGTCATTTTTTGGGGGGATATTACACTGAGTGATAGAGTGTAGAAATTGGGTATCTCAGATGTGAATAGAAGATATTTTGACTTATTTGAGAAACAAGTTGAATCAGTTATATATCATGTAACTGATATATCTCAGTTGTAAAATTCAATATGACTGACTGATATTAATAGTGTAATTAACTGTAGGTTAGAGTAGAATGAACTAAGCATCAGATGTCATGAATTGATATTCCCATGAGGCAAATAAGGTTAATTAGCTCAATAATTGTAAAGCAATAACACTTCTAAATTAGTTACGTTATATAAATTGAAACAGTGAAATTCTTTGACGTCTCATTTCAATTACTTCCACAAATGTTTCTTTCATTATCTTATATCACATATTTTTTATTTTTGTAATTCCTTTTTCATAGGAATTACAAAAATTAATTCATGGGATACATGTATATAATTTGCGCAAAAAGTGACATTTCATTTGCTTCACGAAATCGTGTCATTTGCACCACTGTTAAAATTAATTGGCTGAGCTTAAAGTAGATTTTTTGGCAAAGAATCCTCTTTTTAAAATTTCGTCAACAATCAAACATTTTCAGAGTTTAAAGTTTTTTACAGAAATTTGTACAAAAATATTTTGTTGCTAAAATATTTCTCCTATCCATTCAAAAATTGTCCACAATGAATAAAACGAATCTCTTTCCATCCAGCAAGTCCCGTCAGATTTCGATGTATTGTATACATCGAATGCCACATCAGAATCGAAACCCTGAACTCATTCAATGTTCGATCAATCTAGATTCAATTCCCGCGGATCGTGTACCGAGATAGTATGCGTGCGGCTCGACTTATCACTTTATCATCCCGCAATTGTTGCGACGCGTCCCACACCGGACCATTTTTCGCCGTCGCGATTACGTACGCGTCGTAAATTTGTCGCACAAGCTTAGGCGCGATTCGGTGTTATCTCCGCCGCGCTAGAAAAACGCCATCTCGCGACCTACGAAGAATCCTCTAATTTTAAGTCAATTGTTTCTGACACACCAAATACTACAGTGTTAAAAAAACTACCCCAAAATTCGAGTAACATTTACAGAGAATTTGAAAGTTAGTTAAGATTCGCTATTCTCAGCCTGTCAGTAGTTGTATACAGAAACTACATGTAACTATTCAGTAAATCTTGTAAAATTATCTAATATGTAACCAGTTACTAGACGGTTTAAACTAGAGAACTTAAACTAGTCATAGCCTTTCCAGCGTCTTTCGGAAACTATATAAAATTGGACACATTTTTATATATTTATCTTTTCAATTATTAATTTTACGCGGCCAGTGAGGTGCAACAGATGTACACCTCAAAATAGATACATTGTACGAAAATAGTTTCCAAATAAAATGCTTCATTATTTCACAGTTTATAAAAAAAATAAAGAGAATCCCAATCTCGTCTGAATACAGTTCCATCCACAAAATGGCATTAAGACACACGAAAAAACGTCTTAATTCGTGAAAAATGTCTTAAATTAAGACGCCATATGTCTTATTTTAAGACACTTTTGTAAGACGTCTTAAACATGTCTACAAAAAGTGTCTGAAATTAAGACAATTGTTTTAGCAGTGAACCTGCCATGGCGACACATACAGTGCCGCTCTATGATATCAGAGTACGTATTGGAAATTTACATTGGAAAGTTACAGATTGTAAGGTAAAATGACTGTAAAATGACTAGAAACTTACAGGACCTTCATGAAAATTACTGCACGCACTGGAAAATTACAGTAAATAATCCGATAAGACAAATCTCACGGTGAAATTGCGATAAAATTCACTGTAATCCTAAACTTTTTTAAAAGTGTATTAATGCGCGCGAGAAAGTGTTTGCTTTTTCGCCATTAATGAAGCGGTCTTGCGTACGTGGGCAGCGTCGCCGGGAGAAAACTTATCGGCGCGATCGCGGCCCGTGTAATTTGTGCGACTAACAAAACGATCGGACCCGGTAAACAAATAAGCCAATCGCCGACGGCGGTCATGTATGACCGCGTGTTCAATGTGCCGTGTTTAATGTCATTTTGACGCGGCGATTTTTGCGCGCCGCGGAAAGTGAAATTGGTCGGCGATTCGAGCCGAGCGAAAAAATCGGCGGGCGAGAAAAAAAGACGCGCCAGTCAGCTTTGAATAGCCGACGACAAATAAAATATTGAGTTGCCGGCCGCGCGAGGTAACTGGAGAAACCAAATTGAGCTGACAAATTGTCAGCCTCGTTTACCGTCGCCATGAACAGACGTCATGTGTCGTTCTATCTTAGACTCCAATGTGTCTACAAAGTTATTGTGCACGTCATAAAATATCCCAGCCGAAACAACCGGCAGTCAAAGCGCGTGAGCCTCTGCCCGATTTCGCAGGATGTAAATGGTTGTGGAGAACGCTAACGATTTTGGGATTGTTGGGAAGTGTATTCGGATTCTGATGACAGAACTGTTTGAGATGTTGGTTCTGATTTGGTAGGGAATTATTTAATAAATATTAACCACATCAACGTATAATCCTACTATTTTTATTGATATAAAATGGGTATTTCAAATCATTTTTTAGACAAACCAATTCATAGACAAATCGATGACATAATTTTTTATTGAAATTTCGACCTATTTTCAATATTTGAAAATTGGTTGAAATTTTCAAATATTTCAACCAAATATTTGAAAATTTTCCTCTCGATTTGATATGTCTAGTTTATTTATGTTTATAATTGTGAGATTTCATTTAACGAGTTTTGAGATTAAATTACCCCACGTTTATTTTTATAATTTAATGTGATTTTTCCCACTTATTTTGTAAGAATATGACTTAGTATGAATGGCGATGCTAGGCGGCGCTGTTAACCTATTGCGGAATATTTACAATATTAAACGGATTTTTCGAGAATGAAGGAAAGCTATTCAAATATGATTTCGGGAACATAAAAATGACCAGAACGTAACCCAATATTACAAAAGAATATTTTATCCAATATTTTATCCGGACAATATTTTATCCAGAGCATGTTTGTTGTTTTTTTCGACATAAATTATGCTTTCAAACTTTGAAACTGAAACTTTGAGAATGTTTTGAAACTCCCTACATATAAACTCAACCATGTTTTGCGCCATAAGAATTATTTTAAGCGCATTTTAAGGCCAATTGGCAACAAAAATGTTTTTTTCTTAAAATGTTCGATCAACATTTTTACAAACGGTACCCCTTACTCTCCTTTCTCGAACAAAACAATTGTTCGTGTTGCAACGGTCGAAAAAGCTTCGAGCAACTCGTTTCATGAGAGGCGGAATAGGATGAAACTATTATTCCGCGTCGACTGAACGCCGCGTAACTTCGATCGCACTGATTATTCATATCTTATTTCTGGCGCCTATCGCGGCAGATTCGTTCTGTCGGTCGTGGTCTACGTGCCTCGTATCATGCATTAATTTCGACCCACTGAGTCAGCATTCTGAAATTCAGTTAGAATTTCAAGCACCAGCGTCCCGTGGGCTCCTCCGACAGTTATTCATTCATACATGTAAATCGCATTTGTGATTGATGCCGCAACCACCACGACGTGTCATAATATTTCTCGTTGTATAACCATCATTCAGCTATTGGATAATAATTACAAAACTTTTTCATAACAGTGACACGAAAACTAACACGTGCCACGTCACACTTATTTTTTTGCGTGCGGATGAACTCAATCCGACATGAAAATCTGCTCACACCGAATGGAAACGTTTATTGCGTTAGATTCCTGGAACCGTGAAATACTGCAATGCGAATAAGTTGTGCGCTGTTCCGCGTACAAGTTATTTCGGCGCGCGAGATAATTCATTGCGCTTAACCTTGTAATTAGGTTCAAAGGGAGACACGTAACATCGCAGAACGTCCGAGTAATTTTAAGCGGCGCGCCGTTTCCGCGAAGCGCCGGTTCGCGAAATTCATTTATCGAAACGGTAATCGAATTTTTTTATTACCATCAATTTTCGCCTAAATGTGCGCCATCAAAAATATACCTTCTTCTAGTTTTTGGCAAGATCTTAGGGCGCCAATCGGTCTCAAGTGAAATGTATAAATCTAGATAATACTGACCAGAAACTAAGAAGTTACTGAATAGGACAATTTAGACAAGTTCGAACTCGTCAGAATTTAGCATGGTTTTCTCTAAGAGAAACTAGGTTAGGAATAGTGGCCAGAAACGAATCAGTTACCTTCAAGGAACATTTTTAAGTTTAAATTTATTAGAATCTCATTTAGTTGTTGACAAGTAAAACTTGTAAAAAACTTAATATTGGAAGAGATTTGTTAAATTTTCTAAATTTTCTAAATTATCAAGTAAAACGTCCATAAAACATTACGTTTTACTTGATAATTTAGAAAATTTAACAAATAAACGTATTGGAAACATTTACAGGATGCATAGGGACTTGTTAAAAAACATTTTTGTCAGTGATCCAGAGGCACATGTTCAATTCCCGGTATCAGCAAAACAGTTTTATCAAGACTTAAAACATTTAATATTCATAAAACGAATTTAAATTGGATTGAACGAATAAGTTCATGATTCAAAAGTTGTTAACATAGTTTTATGATATTCAAAATTTCACGAACTAGTTTACCTTGGAAGTATCTAGTCACACACTCTTTTACATTATCAATTAGTACCTGCTAAATTCTCCCTAAAGTCACTATTCGAAACACAATTTCAATAGAAAAAACTAGAGCCCTTACGAAAAACTAGACTAAATTTTCACTCGGGACGTGTTTCAAAATTCATCGAAAATAGGTCCGCCAAACAGGCTGCCGTTTAAACTTAGCCACGAAAGCTAATGAAATTTACGGTGCGGCACTGTAAAAACAGCGTGTCGCAAAAATAGCCGTTAATTTATCTCGGCGCGCGACTCGCCGGATGACGATTTATCACGGACAAACAATTGATCAGATAGCCGAATCGAAACCGGGCGATCGGAAAAATCGCGCGCGATTCGGCGGCGCACTTTCCCGCGCGACTTTTTCCGGGAAAGGCCCGTGTAATCGCGCGCTAATCGACGACTCGTCTCGCGCTTAATTATCGCGGATCTTCGAATCATCATTCACCACGTCCTGGCGGGCGTCTATTTATATTGTAATTACGATGGCGGCGACGATAAAGCGAGTGAAATGTCGAAAGTGGTTTGAAAATCGCGGCTCCTAATCAGTCAGCGAGTTATCACGTTATCGCCCGTTACACTGCCGGGTATTATTTATGCGGGTTCCAATGACCGCGACAATTGGCGATCGTTTCGGCGATCGGTTTGTTCGCTCCTTTTGCCGATTGAACGAGAGAAAGCGCGACTGACAAGTTGCGTCCGAAAATCCGCGCGTTTTTAAAAATAGCCGGTTTTCTATGTGGAGTAACTTTGGAATTAGTGGATGTACCAAGGGAAGAAATCTGATAATTAATAATGAGACTTTTCCATCGGCAATTGCTAAGGATCAATGTCGTTCAGAGATTAATCTGGTTTAAAAGAGTTGAAACGTTGACATTTTGAGGTTATTCCACTTCCAGCAGAATATTCTTCAGATTACTATAGTTTAATTTAAAATAAACAAATTTATGCTAAGAAGGTTTCTTATAACGAATTTAATATTCTCTGGATTTCGACTTCACTTTTTCCGAACACTTTTTCAAGCGGAACTCGAATGGCGCCGGAGGTCATTAATATAACGATTTCCGACCGACAAAAATCGCGACCGAAATAGTTTGTCACGATGCTATCGCTCGGATAAATTCGAGCCCGCGTTCCGGCGAATTAATTTCGACTACAAGATCGCGATTTTCGCGCCGTTTTCATTGGTCCGAAAGCGATACGCTGGTTTCGATCGGATTGCGTGTCTGAAACGATTTAGCTCGAGTGGAAAAACGAGTGGCTTTCAGCAAACGAAAAGAAGAGAAACCAAAACAAATTATTTCGAGTGTGAAATTGATCAAAGAGCGAAATACGTTTTAGTTCAATCTATTGGTTGTTGTTAATCAAGGTTCCGTTTATCGATTTGAAACAATGTACGCTTAAATGTAGAATTGAGTTGAATGACGTCGGTGAATAATGTTGATTTGAACTAATTTTCTATTGTTTAAGGTCTCGAACTAAAATAGACATATAACTGTACCGACTGTTTTCGCATCTTCGTAACTTATTTTCTTTGATGCGATACTGTTAAAGTCAAGACAAATTTGATTGAAAATTCATTCTTATTGGACACTTAGATATAGCCGAACTATTAATGTTCTGTTTAAAACTGTCTGAAATTAAGAAATACAATATATATATTTGTGAAGTCTCCTTAAATATTTACTTAAAGTCTGAAATAAGAGATTTAATTTTCTTATTTAAAAAGACGTCCACCTTTCTGAATGATGCGGAACCAAAGCCATTTTTTGTAACATCATAATTTATATTTTCCGCCATAAATTCTCTTAATCAGTTACTCAATTCGCTGGAATTATTATCACGGGTGAGCCACTCACGCCTTCTTGTGCATGGCTTAGTGCTTCATTGATGTAAAAGCCTCAGACACATAATCCGATTAAATCGTCTTACGCCACTATTCGAGGTATACTGTTTCCAGTCGACATCATCATTGTCCCGACTACAAAGTAATCGCCGAAATACATCGCGAAGCGCCTCTATGCAGCAAAATAAATTGCCATCAGCCGTGTCGCAAAATTAATTTATTGGTTTGAAGGTGGAAGTACTTGGGTCCGACTGTCGTTTAAACTGTACTAAGGTCTTCGCGGATGAGGATTTCATTTAATTCATATATCATGTTCACCAACGGGTAAGGTAAAAGTAGGACATTATTCAAATTTGGTAGAAGTAACCACACGTTCGATCCTTCGTAAAAAGTTAAAAATGTAAGAAAAATTAGACACATTTCGTTGTTTTCGAGTCTGAAGAGAAGATATATCCTGAAAATGTGACACTAAGAATGGATATATAAATCCTCTTATTTTCGAGCTGTCTTCCTTTTCTGACTTTTGAATGTTACTTAACGTTGTTTCGAAAAGTGTTTTAATGGTATCAAAATATCGAAACAAGATCATTACTTATTCGTAAATCTGGTGCGACTGAAGCACCAGATAATTATATACAATTGGCCGAACGGCCGAAAAATGTATCAGACATTTCGAAGGTCTCTTCCGAAGGTTCAACAAATAATTGCCGATAAAAGCAATTGCGGGAAGATCGCTTGTCGCATCATGAAATCGCCCGGTGAGCGAAATATCGTCAATTTAATCTGATATTTCGCTCTCGTCTGGCCCGTTGGTTATTTATGCGCGCCGCACGATGGGCTCGCGGCGTATAATAAAACATTCGATCTCGGCGGCGATTATCGTGCTTTCTTCGTGACCGGCGAACTCGAGTTTGACAATCTTGACCCAGTATGGAAGCGGGTGTCGGGAAAACTGAAACGCAACACGCTTTCAATTGTATCACTTGTGGCTATAAACTGGGTGAAGGCTCTCGGAGCGAGTTTCCTCGAGGCTACATTTCCACGATTTGTGTATTTTTGTGCCACGTCGAAGGTGACGGCGTATGAAATATTGCCATATTTCCGGACCCGTGCAGAGTCTGTTTGTCCATTTGCGGCGCAGAGTTATGTTCCAATTACGAGCGAGAGACATACCAAGTAATTATCGAAGGGATTTTGAAGAAAAGTTGGACAATTTTTCTAGGTTTCACTGAAGTGCAGATAATTTTGTTTTATGTTGTCTTTCATTATTAAGGGGCAGTCCAATCTCTGACTGATTTTCACCGTGGTTTTAATACGAATTTATTTAACATGTTAAATAATGAGACATGATTGTGCGAATTTTATGATTTCTTTTTGGAGATTTTTAGCTCAAAATAACACTTGTTAAATCTTGTATCAAAACACTGTAAAAACCAGATGTCTAATTTTAAGATACTCTGATAAAAAATACGGAAAGTGTCTTAATTCAAGTCACTTTTTTTGGTGTTTTCACGATTAGTGAATTCAGTAGTGAATTCAACGATTCTGAGTCAGATTACCATTGTTTAAATTTAAAACAATATAAATCTAAAAACTGAACTTTTTGTAACATTATTTATCATAAACAAAACAACAGAACAATCAGCTAATTATTAAAAATGTCCCCTTTGTTTTATTTGTTAGTATCATATAATGTAGTAAGAATGTTTAGAATTTACGTAAACATAATAGAACATAGTATTTGAAATGCATCTGTCGATTTGCGAACGCTTTGATCCTTTGTCCAGGCTTCGTATTTTCTATTTCCTCTAAAAAGGCGAAGGATAACAGTTACGCTATTGACGTATCAAGCAACAAGTGAAGGGCTTTCCGTTATCTGGGTTCTATTACCTGTCGCATATACGCAGTTATAGAACGCGGAAAAAATAGGTTAGCTATGACAAACATGCCAGTATGGTAATCGAATCCTGATTCCCTTTAATATACTGTTGTTTGATGTAAACAAATGTGTGTTGGAACGAGCCATGTATGCACAATGCTTTTTTTCGTGCGTCACACTCCGGCGATTTATAACGTCGATTCAAAGTTGCTTAAATTCGTTGCACTTGTAAATCCGACTGTTGCTCAAGTCGAATGTATATGAACTAAAATGAACGACGATAAAGGTGTTTTAAAAGATTACTTCCCGATAACATTAAATATATTAATGTTATATATTAATACGAACTAATAATGTTAACCAGAAACAAGTTGCACTTGGGTGTAAAGAAATATTACATGATAGCGGAATATTTGCAATTTAAATAGTTGATTTGATAACAAATGACGTTAATAGGTTCGGTTGCATATGCAAAATATGACATTCTACTAGTGAGCCATTGATTCTGCGCTCGGTTGTACAAAGAAAAAGTACACTCCCATCTGATACAGTTCTTTTGCCTCGCGCGGATTAACATAAATATTTTCTCCGAGGCTTTATTCAATGGGGAAAATTTAAAAGTAATTCATTTCATTACACACAGTCATTAGTGTCAGTTAATTTCACTGTATCGGCATATCGAATCAACTTTACGCGAGACAATACTTGACGTTAAATATTGACTTATTTCACGACCTTTTTACCGTGTCGTAAGTTTGGAGTAAAATGTTATTCAGTGTATTGTGGTGCATATTAGTCCATTCTTGTGTATAGTCTACCGATCCTTGTATCTTGATTGACTTCCAGACAGAATCCAGACTTTTCATGTAATGTACAAATATATCTTGATTGAATGAGAAATGTTGGAAACTCGGACGTTTTAAATTTTGCCTCATATTTTTACGAAACTTCTTGAAGCGGAGATTTCTGATATTTATGTTTTTTATATAATTGGTCACACATTTTGCACAAATATATTAAAAATATTTTTCAAATGTTGAAAGAAAAGCTTTTTCATGAAATAAGATTGCTATCATAATTTAAACATTTGTTTCTCAGTGTTTATTTGCAAAAAAATAATTGCTCGAATCGTAACGTGCCTGAAATGTCACCGAGATATACACTCGCAACAAGATTCCCACTAAACGTCACCTTTCCGTATCTTCCTTCGAAGCGGCAATTAAGGGAACCCGCACAAATCGCAAAGATGATAGATGTACAAAAATCTCGGCCGCCATCGATCGCAATAATTACGTTTCCATGCTCGATGATACGGTCCCCTCAAACCCGGCGCAAAAACGGAACAGATAGCTCGCAATTAACGGCGAAATAAAATGAAAAGCGACGCAAAAAGTGACACGTGTAAAACGCTGAAATGAACGAAAAGTGAACGGCGATAACCGGCGAGCAAACAGGCGACGCGGCGTACGAATGAACCAACGTTACTGTGGAACAAAGGAACCATTGGAATGGCGGAAAAATGATAATTTAATTCAAAATCAGCGACGTGGATCTCGCTGTTCCCAGGCTGTCGTTCCGTTTTGTTTTCCGCCGCTAAATGTTAATGCACGATCTTTCGCGAAATATACATATCTTCCAGATGACGAAACAATTATCCGTTTCATCGAGCATTTCATCTAAATGTTATTCCTAAATGTTGCACAAATTATTACGTTACGTGCACGAAAAGTATTTCGGCCTTTCTACCGGCCTTTTTGCAACGTCGCTGAAAGGCGCAACGACGTTGGCCAATTGTGTTTAGTCAGCGTTGTCAAATGGTATCTGCATTTTTTCGTCGCTCGCTTAACCGCGCCGAAGCAACACGAATTAGAAAGGCGCCGTTTGTTGTCATTACTTTCGTTCCGTTCAGATCGCTCCGACCAATTAACTTCAATTACACCGTGTTCACCGAATCGCCCTTCTTGCTCTACATTCGAGCCATTTAATTGTCATGTTATCGTGATAAATATCGCATAATTACGGGAAACGTCGAATATTGTGAGCTTATAACGTACATGCTAAGGTGCGACGATGAATGTCGTGAAATTGCGAAAAAGTGCGTAAAATTGCGAAAATACAGTGACTGGTCGTCAGCTAAGTGAAACGCGCTCGATTAAAGCGGTTTTCCATTTTAATCGCGATTAGATAAGTATTAATATAATAGAAGTTAAATGGTGGAAAACGTCAGAAAAGAGCTACGAAGTGTCGCTATCACTTTTGGCTCGCAACCTTTTTTGATTAGAAGACGATAAGGTGTTTTTAATCTCAAAACGAGTGACATTTCGTTAGTGCTGTGCCAAGTCAGACTATTTGCAGTTTCGTTCCAATTAATTCAACAAAACGAAAACGTATTTTCTTCGTTGGAGGCATCGCTTCATTATCGGTTAATCGTCTGGCAACATTTTCAACATTAAATGTTTAAACGACGTACATTAAAAAGACACGAATTCCGTGGTTTGAATCACGATGGATTCCCTTAATGATCGCAATGTCGCTGTCCTTCGTAATGTCATTCAAGATTGTCTTCAAGGTGGATCGAATGTTTTATTTTTTCACGCAAAGAGAGATCAATTCTCTAACAAGTTTTACGGCGAATAAAAATTCGCCGGGCGAAATCAGTTGTGGCTCGTTTAGTCGACTTTTGGGACAAACATAACCGATTAATTCGACAAAACGCGTCGTCAATTTCGACTTGAATCAAGTTTCGAAGTAATGACTCAATTTCACAGCGACTTTCTCCGAGCGACAATCCCTCAATCAAGTCGATTTTTGCCATTAAAATCGTTTCTTTCGGGAACCTCGTTAGCTTAATTATCGAAACGCGAAAAATGGCGCGCCATTATCATTATATGTAAATGTGACATTAGACGGTGGAAAGGGTACGCCGGACGGTCGCTGAAAATTGATCCTTCAGCGCCTTGATTATTACGGCTGATTGCAAATCTGATAGATGTTAATCTTGCCATTAATTAAAAGGGTAAATACATTGTTTGAGATTTATTTAATAGTACGAGAAGTACGTTAGACGGCGTTGCGCCAATGTCGGCGCGGAATTACGCGAAAATTGTGCCAATGTTGCAAGAAAAGCGCCGGTGGGAGAGACCGGGGTTACTCGGGTTAGGCAGCACGTTTTTTTTGGCGGAAAACGTAACGTATGAGGCAATATCATTGTATAAGGTAATCGTTCCGGCGCATTTATTATCCTGCCAATAATTCGGTGTTACGTAAACAACTTTTACCCAAGTTTTTCCGGGATAAACCTAGTGTAACCCCATTTACGAAAGTCAATCGGGATCTCATTTTGTACATTGAAAAAATGGTTTATTGTCATTTCTTATATTTACTGTAAATGTTATCATTCCATATAGCAATTGCGATGTATTGTCTTCAATAGAACAATATATAGTAACTTTGAAGAATTTTTCGTAGATGATTTACTATTCTGAATAGGTAAAATTTGTCACTGAAAAATTATATCTATTTGGGATTTATAAATCAAATAATTACTATAAATCTAAATTTATGATTCAAATGATACAAACTTTTTTTCAGTGTTGATCATGTTCGATACATTTTTAATCCCATGAAAATGATGGTATTATCTTTATGTCAGGATGATATTGATAGTAGCAATGTAAAAAGCAATTGCAACATATCGATAATTCGCGGAAACAACTAGCAATTCGTTTTTTAGGAACCACCCAGATTGGAGCAGCAATCTCGCCTAATGAGTTAATTCCCCGGCGTAATTTGTTACGTCCGTTCGATCGCGATGTCCGCTTTTTTCCGCTGTGCCGAGACAAAAGCAACGCGTGATCGCAAAAAAGCGAAAACGACGACCGAAGAATCGTCGAATTCCGAGAAACGGAAAATCCGGTCCGAAGGAACCGCGAGGCCACTCGGGTTACTTCGAGTTATTGCACTGAGAACAATGTTCCTTTGAAATTTTCTAGATTTTACTGTAAATTGTATCATACATCCGTAATCCTAATGTATCGTGCTTCCTATAAAAAAAGTCGTAATTCCAGATATTTTTTTCTATTTGACGTGGTAAATTTTCTCGGGTAAGAAACTGGGTAAATTGTATTACACCAGTTTAGAAAAGTTATGATATCAATGTACCAAACTTTATTGTAATTTTAGGATCGTATGAATATTTTTCTCAGTGTATTGTCGTCCAGGAAAGACGAAAAGTGGTGGTTGGGTAATAATAGAGGCATCGTTCTTTTTGAAGAATGGTCTCCGAGGTGAAAGGCCTAGGCGAAAAGAAATTACAATGTATCGGGCGGATACGCTCTCGGCTGACGTCAGCCGTCGGAGGATCTGAAAAATTGATACGGACTTTCTTGGGCCGATCTTTTTATCGGCTCTCGGGGTGAGTTTACGTAATTGCCGGCCCACTGTGCCGTTATGTGGAAATTACGATCGCGGCCGGCTTCGTCGATAATCCGCGCCCAAAGTAAAATTTGAGATGAATCTGCTCGCGGCTGTTCTGCCGCGCCGTAAATTCAGTGATGAGTTATTGATATAGATTCGATAAACTGCATTACGCTCTCGTGAAAGTTCTATCGACCGTTACGACTTCGATTTGGCATCAAAAGTGAAATTGCACTTCGATTCGAGTCTAGCGATTCCACCTCGCGATCGAATTTATTCGATTCGGCGCAGTTTCTGCGTCACGACTCGCCGCTGCTTTGTTTTCGAGTCGGAATTTTCGGAACGGAAAAACCGAAAAATGAGGAGTGTTATGTACAATGCATTTTTGAAAAATGACTTAGATTTTATATGGAATAAAAATATTCCTGAATACAAACGAAATATAGGTTTTCTTCGATATTACAGTACGGATACGTTTTTTAAGATTATCGACTAAAATTGCAAATTTTTTAAAGCATAAAAATAGGAAGTTTAACGTGTAAGAACTTTGTTTTAAAAAGTGCATTAGGCTTGATTGTTCCAAAGTTAAAACTATGAAAGATTAACGACTTTTTTCACCGATCGCATCTTTTTATTTTGACAGCTTGCGCGCATAAATCTCCGCGTCGAAACGATAGAAAAAGGGTGCAAGATTAATTTCTGACGTCGTTTTAAAAATAAAATCACGGAAAATGTGCGTCGTTAATAGCGCGACAATTGCGTTTCGAGCGGCAAGTTTCCATTTGCGATTGATCGCGCGGCTCGATTCGCCGGCGATTGCGTCAGTACATTGTTTGTTTATGCAAATTTGCGGCTTCGATGTCAAGAACTCACGGTTCCCGAACGGTTATTCATATGGAAATTGCCGCGCAAAAATCTTGTCGCGATTCATTCGCATGAAATCGAATTCGTTTGCGGCGTTTACATAATAAATCAGGCGACTGTCAGCGCAGCATAAAAATGGCTGTTTGTTATTACTCGAAATGACGCAAATTACAGGCGCAACTGACATGTCGGCGCATTAATGACGAAATTAATTGTCCAGTCAATTTGACGACTCGGGAGAAACGTTTAATTACACTCAACAAATCAGTTATATCTCGCGATCGGAAAAGTCGCGCAAATTAGAGTAACAATAACGGGGCAAGACGAAACGGCGTTTTAGCACGATAAACCCGATACCGCAATTTGTTTATGTCTTCCGCCGACTTTCACCATTAAATATTTAATAATTTCAATTATAATGGCGCATTCAAAACAGTTTAAATCCGCATAAATCACGCGCGCTCGTCGACATACACAATTTCTAATTCATTTTTATCGTAATAATTAAACCTTTGTTTCATCACGCAATGTATTCAATTGTTATACAGCGCATAATCTGTTATCTTCCATTTATATAACCGGCGATTCGCACGTGTGAAAGCTTATATCAACGATGAGAAATGATATTCCCGCTAAACACTTCGACTTCAAAGCGTCGGATTGTGTGAC
Organism: Ceratoteleas bidentatus; assembly: GCA_022817645.1. Taxonomy (NCBI): domain Eukaryota; kingdom Metazoa; phylum Arthropoda; class Insecta; order Hymenoptera; family Scelionidae; genus Ceratoteleas; species Ceratoteleas bidentatus. The sequence goes on from JABFPB010002484.1 coordinate 18,960, forward strand.
ATCGGAGAGATATCGCCGCGAAACAATAAAACAACGAAACGCAACCACTTACATGATTAATTGCGCGCGAGCGTAACATTTTTGTCGAGTCCCGTTGTTATCTAAGTAGAACTCGCAGAACTCGGCCCGAACAAATACACAATGACATTTAATTCATTTTGACGTGAAAAAATGACGCCGACAAAATGAAGTTTCTAGTTTTGTGTCCGAGGATGTGTCGCTGTGTCACTACCATTTTCCGGTTAAATAAATTTCAACGAAAACTCAATCAACGTTAAAAATACTTTACTTTCATGAAATAGTCGGTATTAGTGAAGAATAGGTTTTTGAAACCCTGCAGATATTATTAAAATTAACTTTTGTAATGCAAAAGAAAAAAAACTATTGTTGCCAAAGGGACGACAGGATCTATAACGCAACCAAACAACTACACGCGATTCTGAGTACAATTGTTTTTCAAAATATAAGTACATTTGAATTGGAACAATTGAAACAACGCAGAAATATCTGAAATTACATAAGACAATAACGCGACATTTTCGAACATAAATATAATAATAAATTAAATGTTTCTTCTATGTTCTTCTATAAAATCGCAAAATTGGGAATCACATCGATTTCGGCTCTCCAACGACGAATTCAAAATATTTCTGGACGCGATAGAAAGACTTCCAAAACTGACCCGGTCCAACTCGAACACAAACAAGATCGGGAAAAGGATCGGGATCGGAAAACCAAGCAGGGCTCATGCAACAAATAATAACAAGTATAATTAATAAAACGAAAACTAAAAATATTTCAAATTGAAGATTGATCCGCCTGGCAGCACAGAATCATAACATTCAAATTTGGAAGGACATTGAAAATGGCTTATTACTATACATATTCCATTTTGGCGATAGCAAAATAGCAAAATGACAACGTGTTAAAAGCTCGATCTTTCGTTAAAAAAAATCTTTCACGTTTGGGACCGTCCACACTGAGAAAACTAAATGGTACCACCTAAGTGGTAAAAGTGCCGAGTGGTAAACATTTACCATTTTAAGTTGTA
>JABFPB010002485.1:0-19998 GCA_022817645.1 Ceratoteleas bidentatus
AATTTTTGATTTTTAACATCAGATTTGAAATGAAGTCTATATATAATATATAAATTATGTATATATTAATTTAATTATATGAATATATAGTAAGATTATCAAGTTATTACGACTAATTAATTTACATTACAAATTACGTTGTTTAAAGACGTCGAAACGATGTTGTTGTTTTACGTCGTGAAGGTGTTTCATTCCGACGTCTGTACAACGTTGTTACGACGTCATTCGCTAACGTCGTATACCGTCTAACGACGACGATCCGACGTCAATACGACCGTACATTTCTTCCTGGGAATATCTGTAAACAGTCTCAAAAAACACACCAAGTAAAAAATTGAATGTGCTGAGGGGTTTGTAACGAGGCGGCCCAGCTTGGCCCCACTTGGGGAGCATCGCCCAATATCGCCCAACATCCATCTAGTGGATGACTTTCATTCTGACAATGTCAAGTTGACGTTGTAGTCAACATTTCGAAATTGGTCTCTCAGTATTTCCTCCTATTTCGAAACCAGCTTAAGTCGACGAAATAGACGACACAAAGCCAAATCTACATGCTCCATTAAAAAATACTGTCATCACTTTACCGAATATCTAGCATCTCTGAAAATCTTTTCCAAACAGCTCTTTCTAAACTGATATGAAAGCTCTCTCCATAAAAAAACGGTTGCCACGAGTTTCGCGTTGCCCAAAACCGTTGATTCGCTAGAGCCAATCCATCATGTAACACAGACCACTCAGCAAGCAGTAAAGATTCCTCCGTCGCGCTTGCTCCGATAAAAATAAGCACCGAGTTATAATAGAAATTGAAGCCGACAGAGTTTCAATATACCGTCTTCGCTTTTGCGTTCGTAAAATATTATATCGCAATAGCCGCGGTTACGATTTAGCGCCGATCTCCTTTCCCCGAAGGGCGTATAAAAATCCAAAACGACACCCGTAAAACGGCGCGCGGCGAAAAAACCGCGGCGCCTTAATCGCCTTCCCTTTATGTCGCGTTAAACACCGTAACGGCCGAATAGCAATTCAATTACCGCGCGACGTCGAACGCGCATTTGTACGGCATCGACGTGAAGAAAAAAAGTCGATGAAAAAAAAAATAACTTGCCGGAGCGTTGTTATTCACACCGACCCCATTACGGAATGTCGATTGGTACACTGAGAAAACTAGATTGTGTTTTCCGCCATTTTCACAATTTAAATGGCGCTGGTCGCCATCTAGATGGCGATTTTCGCAATTTAAATGACGCTGGCCGCTATCTAGGTAGCGATTTTCGCAATTCAAATGGCGCCGGTCGCCATCTAGATTGCGGAAATTACCATCTAGTTTTCTGAGTGTATATCGCGGCGCGATTGCCGGTAATATTCAATATCGCGATTGCTCGGATCGACGTCGCTCATGAATATTTAAACGCGGCTAGTTACAATTCGGCAACGTCTTTTCGCGCGGCGAACGAAAAGATTAGATACGATTTGCATTTCAAACGCACGGCTTGTTTATTGCGATCCATCATTTTTAATGCCTTACGGTCGAAGTTTGAGCATTAGGTCGCTCCGTTGCTAACGTTGAACAGCGCTGTTTTGACGGTAATGAATTTCGTCCCATTGAATTATAATTCAATTGGCGCTGTTTGATGAATTTCATTTTGGAGGTATGGCGAAGTAGACGCTGGGATACATACAATCTGATGAAACGTGGGATTATCTCTTTGAAAATAAATATTCTTTTAAGTTTTGTTCAGATTATAGGATATTAAACTTGAATTGTTTCGGTACTGTTATATACACAAAAAGTATTTGCATACAAAAAGCAAATGCAGCATATTTAAAAAAATATTTTTATGAAAAACCGGAAAAATCCAGCAAGTAATTCCTCCAAACTCTGTCTTTCCGGAACTTTTAGCTAGTTTTAAACATTCAGATAAGTCAGCTGAGTTAAATCACCAAGACTTCTCATTTTGACTAATTTTAACTAACGTCCCCAACAAGATATCCAGCAGAAGTATTGAAATTAATTAATTATTTGAAAATCTCTTAAAAACATGATCATCAAACGCTACCAAGCATCCAGAATGATCAAAATGATCTTTCACTTTCGTTTCCAACAATTCTTGAGACAAACGATCACAGTACAGCACCATCACGTACAGTTAAAAAACATCACGTACAGTTAAAAAACTGTATATACTATCAAAACAAGGATAAAAGCCGGAAAAGGGTTTTTTCGTAGGCGGACCACGATGAAAAATGTTCGTCGAAATGACCCGACGGACGAAAAATGCAATATTTGAAAAAGTTTTTCGAACGCAGAATCGGTGCGGAGCTTCCAAAAAAATCCAATTACGCCGGGTAATTTATAAGCGCGCGGAGGGGCCCGTGGCGCTGCTGTCAAAGTAAACGAATCCCTCGACATAATAACGGAACGAAGGAAATCTGTCATCCCGTAAGACGTTCGCGTGGAATTTTAATACGGCCAAACAACGCGGCGCGGAATTGCACCACAACGAACCGCAGGTGCTTGCGAAATAATTGCGGGCCGTGCGCGAATCGAACTACTTGCGCGTTCACGCAATGATAGGTTGTTTGCACATTTCGGCGCGCAAACATTTCAACGTTGAGCGCGGTTCGTCTTTATGGCCCGGGGCCGCGTATAATAATAACAGTTCTTGAGGTTCTGCCGCGTTACTCTGTCTATTACCGGTAACAATGTTATATCGACTTTATATCCTGCAATACAGTCGAAACGAGAGTCGCGGATGACTTTCGCTTTACACATCCCATGGCTAATTAAGACGGATCAGTCAATAAATTATTCCGGAACGGCGCCACTTCGCCGATGCGCCGGCTTCTAAGTTTAAAACCTAACAATAAACTCGGCGTGACGCAAGAACATATAATAACCTTATTTTAGACGCCATCCCAGAGGTTTTCGTCAATGTTTGATCAGACGCGCGAAGGTTCGTGCAGTCTCCGGCCAAGATTACTGGAGAAACATGTGTCTCGTGTTTAAATGTGTTTTCTGCAGAAAATTGTTGATAGAAGTGAATAGAAAATATTTAATAAATATTTTTACCTTAATAATAAAAAATGGACTTAGCCGATTTTCGCATAGATTTGAAATATCTGGTATCTGTTTAGAATTCGACTCGAAAAACAACAACCGCAAAACATTTGTCCAATATTCCTTAAGACTATCTACGCAAAGATCTCATACACTTTTTTACTTATTTTTAACGAAATAATTGTTACATTGCCGCCCTATTATGATCATTAAAAGTCTAACGATAGCTATTGAAACTCCTGTAATAAAGTTGGGTATACCGCAAAAAACTTCGAAAAAACGACAAAAAAGACTTCGCCAATAGTCGTCCGAAGGTGAATAAAGGAGCGCCAGCTTGACCGAAAAATTGTAAAGGAACTGCAAATTGCGGTACGATTGCAGTTCCTTCGAGTTGAAGAGTTGCACGTTCCATTGTCTCGTGATTGATATAAACATAAAACCTTATCGTGATCACCTCCGGATCCTCGAACAATCTTGCCCTAATAACATGAACATTTCATTGCTTATATATTACATTGAATAATACCTCGTTTACGAGCGAATAAAAGCCGGGTCCATTGTTCGGAAACAGAAACTGGAACAACTTTGACGAATATTATAAATCTCCCGAAACACAATACTCAGAGTCAAGCACTCTTGTTGCCTTTTAACGTTTTGCCGAAGATAAAAAGTTTGCCGCCCGCTCAAACAAAACATGCTTGACCCTTAATACAAATATTATTTTTGCTTTGTATTTTTTGCAAGAAAAGAGTTCATGCACTCCTTATTTTCATTACCCTAATCTAAAATAATAGAATAGAAGCTCATTAAAAATGTGTAAAACATTTTGATTAACTTTGGCCACTTTTAACAAGTTCCATAATGTTCAATAAGTTCTTTTAATTTTTGAAAAACATTTTGCATAATTTAATAACAACATGGAATACGTGTTTATGTAAGATTCAACACACTCTCTAATGTTTAAAAATGTTTAAGGAACGCTTATAAACACATTTGAGAAATATTTAAGAAACGTTTGGGTACCTTTTATAAATGGTTTAGGGAACGTTTAAGAAACGTTTAGGTAACGTTTGTAAAACATTCGTACAGCTTTTAGACAACTAAATGTATTTCAGTAATCTATGTACAACGTTTTCCTAAGTGTTATGCAAATTGAATTAAACGTATGTTCCGTTGAAGCAATACATGCACAATTATCAATTTCTTTTTCCCATTCAAGAAATATCTTTTGCGCTATCATTATCCTTCGCGTTCCACTTACTATTAATCACATCCGCTTATGTAAGAACGGTGCCACCAATTACCCCATTTATCGGCAGCGGCGCGGCAAATTCTACAAAAATCCGAGTTATAAATCGCCGTCGAACACGCCCTGCCTGATCCCGATGTCTAATTATTATGCTTTCGCCCAGACGCGACGGTAAACGTTTCAGCTCGTTAATTTTAATTACGAAAATGCGAAAATTATCGTGGCTCATCGTGCTCTCGAAAAAGAGCTGTCGAATCACCAGCCGGTTACTAGATATCGTGACGTAACGAGCCGAATCCACTTACTGTAAGTGGATTGCGAGAACGCGCGTTTCGTACTACACATTTTCAGTTTCGCGCGACATTTCGGGCCAATTATTTTCGCGTAACTCAATCGGGCGCGCACGCACGGCCGGTCGGAGAAAGTGCTCCAATTTATAACATTAATTGATTTACGCGTCAAATAATAATGCTTCCGTCATTAGAGTGCACGTTTTTGCGTCACGTTCACGCCCATACACGGTATACGACGGGCGCTAACAAGCTAATGAAAAGGCAACGTTGAAAATGACTTATCAGTCGGGAAGACGTCGCGCGAAAAGTTTTTTGCGCGACGCGACGGAACGACACGTGTGATTTCGATGACATCATCGAGCCGAGACGCAGTTTACCGAGAGTGGGAATTCACATGGAAGAGAAAATTTACTTTCACGTAAAATATGTTGTACAATTACAGATAAACTAATTAAATTGAATAAATATATATGCAACATATATATTTAGCATATATGCATATATAAGTTGCCATATATGTGCCATTTATGCTCGCATATTTACGACATATATGCTAAAATATAAGGGGCATATATGCCAACATATATGCTAACATATGCCAACATATATACTAATATATGCGAGCATATATGTAGCATATATGCGAGAATATATGTCCCATATATGCGACTTATATGACATTCATATATGCCATATATATGCCAACATATATGCCACATACATGAGCCATATATGCCTGCTATATATTGCCCATACCCAGGAAGAAATGTACGATCGTATTGATGTCGGATCAACGTCGTTAGACGGTATACGACTGGATATTGTTTTCCAATTGACAATTTTAATATTCATTTTAATATTAATTTTTCATCGACAAAAATGTAGAAAATATAAAATGTAGGTAAAATTTCTGTTTTGGAAATAGAATGCTTTAGAATGTTTGTTTACATTTGTATTTGTTAGCTTATGATTATGCTTTTATCATACATACGTACATACGTATTCAAATTCACTTTGAAATATTCACAGACATGCATAAAGTGATTTCAAACAAAGCAATATTTCGAGTCACGCTTGAGCTCCTAAGTAATTAAAAACGTTAACCATTAATGCTCATATTCATAATTTCTTTAGGTTCATGATAGTCCACTTCATAAACCACGCTTCCTTAATGAATTCCCCGAAACTGAAGTAATGCAACTACTATCACTATTTCTAAATAACTTATTTTAAAATGAAACCCCGTATCCAAAAATCGTCCAAAACTCAATTACACCATAAAACCCTATTTCTTTTAATAACATTCCATAATCACCGCTAATATTGTATTGTTCATAATAGAAACATAATTATTATCTCCCCATTGTTCCTAGTCACATGTTCACCAAGTGTTTGCAGCACTTACGAAAAATTTCCCGCATAAACCTTGCACGTCTCTTCTTCAGGAAACCAATTACGTCATAATTATTTACTTAAAGAAACCTCGCCTCTAAACCCAAGAAGTTCCCGAAAGTGTCTAGCAGCGATACAAATCTACCAGCGTTCAAATTAAAAACACATAATTACACTAAACTTATTACGCCGACAAAAACTATATAAAGCGAGACACCTGTTTCTGCACCTATTTACGCTCGGCTTCGCACTCACAATGCAACATCGCAGCTTCTCGCTTTCGCTCGCACCTTTCGCTTCGTTTGCACAAAAGCGGCGTTTTTTTCGTGAGTCTCCGCTTTCCGTCCAGATTCCTTCCTCGTTACTTGTCTCTGTCCCTGACTCCTCACCTCAGTCTCCTCTCATCGCAGCGAAACAGAAGCGCGTTTGTTTATCCTGCCTTTTGCCTCTCAGGCGCGTGGCTGCGTGTACGCATCAGCAACGAGATTCTTATTAGCAAGTTGTCCTTATTAAGACGCATGAAACATTTAACTGTCGGACCCGAGAATGGTGATGTATTAAATTTGCAAACGCGGACAAAAGCGTTTTCCAACAAACCCACGCAGAATGCAACTGACCAATCTACTTTGAACTTCGCCTTTTCCTACGACTTTAATCAATCGCAACGAGCCTGTCGTGCTCGATGTAACTTTATTTCACCAATTCCGTCGTCAGTGGTAGAAATGCTGGCACTTTTGAAAATGAGTAAGGCATCGAGGATAGGTAATTGGAGTAGGCCATTTTAATAGATAGGAAGTTATAAAATTGTATACTGCATTTTTCCGATAAAAATAATAAAACACAAAATTTATGTAAAAAAGAAGTATTATTTCTACCACGTAATGGATACGATTTATATCCGTTTCTATCGGGGAAGAAATACAATTTATATCCATTTCTATCGGGAAATGGATACAATTTACGTCAGTCTCTATGCGGGAAACGGACTCAATTTATATTCCTTTGTATCAACAAAACGGAAATTTTGTATAATGATTAGGAGGGATATCCGATTCTTTATGAATGCGAATATAAAACATAATGTTGCTATCGGTTGAGGATGATTACTTTATGGTTTTCAAATACATACGGGTATTATCGTATCCGGTTATTTTGGAGAATAACGTATATTATGAGCGTAAATTATGAGCAGTTATTTTGGATAGCAACCTACATAAATTATAACCGTTTATTTCGGATAATAAGCTAAAAATTAAAACTGTTTATTTCAATGTATAATCTACATAAATTGTATTCCTTTTAGAATGCACACAGATTTAATGAATCCATATTTTTCATAACATAATAAAATAGTTTTCATACGAATTATATCGGTCTTGATATCTGAATGAACCCTTTGTTACTGTGACACATATCGGAACCCCGCTCCCAAATAATTTTAAATTATGAAATGTCTACGCATCACATTGGAAACTCAAAAATAAATTTCCATGAGTCGAATATTTACTGCGAAAAGTTAGCTCAAAATAAAATTAAAAAATTCTTTTTCTCTTCCGATTAGGAAACAGTAGCCATGTAAATGTACCCAATTTTACTTCTATTCGTTTCTAACTGTCACCACATTGGTTATTAGAGAACTATGATTATCAGAGAACACGTCAATTGAAATCATTTAATCCGGCCTTTATATACCCACGATATATAAATTATTCCGAAAATCAATTATATAATTGATTTCGGAAATTATCCGCGTTCGAAGTCACGCGTCCGATAAAGCGGCTCTTTCGCGCGGGACGTTGCCATATCTGTTGCTGCGCCACAGGAAAAAGATTGATCGGCCCAAAAGCCCATTATGAGGCGTCCGATACCGATGAATTATTACAACGCATAATACCCACTAAGTATAATAATAAATTCCGTCCGTGAAAGAGGATTCGCGCGATTTTTTTCAAATGAGCTATGTCAGCACGTTAATCATGTTTAATTGTGAGCGCCAGCGAGGCTTCGTCCTTTTTGCGCTGGCGATTAAAAAGTCATAATCAGACACGTACCTCGGTTGGAAAACCTTGACATCTGTGCTAAAAAAATTCGACCAGGCAACGCGATCTCAAAGATTCATGCGAGATTAAACTGCCAAACGGGCTCACGCATGCGCAGACCCGGATACTTCGTTTCTTATACCCTATACTTCGGCTTGACAATGCGCAGCCACATCAACGGACTTATCTGCGGAATTCCGCGGGCTGAAAACATTAAACTACGAAGATATATGTTTGGTGTAATGCATAATCGCGCGGGCAAGAAATTATGGACATATTTAAGCATTCCCTTTGCTGTCCGGTGACCCGAGACGCGATGCGCGTTACCGCGGATGTTTGCAGACATAAGTTGCGTCTGTTCGAGGATAAGGTACTATCGTAATGTTAGCCCAAATGTACCGGTTTCAAAAAATTTTTCAGGTGGAAGAATTAGATTGAATCATTGCGGGGCGTATTTTAGGCTTCGAATAACTAATCACAGTGATTTATTAATCTAAGTCAACGTAAAACATTCTGTTTATCTTAATTGTTTTAACAATTTTCAACAAAATTGGTTTTAACAAACATTTAGTATATCTCTATATCTCCATAATATAACTGTTAACGTATATATTTTGTAAACATTTCTTAATTATGTTTCTTGTGGAATTCTGAAAATTCAAATACATCAGACCGCATAAGAGCTAATGTATTTCACTAACCTTGATAATGTACATCTTATCTCCTACACTAGAAAAAACACAGCTTCGTAAGTGTCTAGTTTTTAGACGATTAAACACTTATGGTGGCTATTCCGTGACAATTGTCTTGAGTCAAGTCACTTTTGCTACCTATTTCCCCAAAGCGTCTTAAAATTAGACACTGGATTTTTTTCATTGTAGCGACACAATTTCAATCATATTCGAGGTACTAAACCGAAACAAAATATGTGATTTTAAAATTGTCTTGCATTTCCTAGTTTATATTTTTCGTGATTGTACATGAGCGGGGATTTGCCAAAATATTAGACAGATATTTGCATTTTGTTTCCAAATTTTATCTTATCTTGATTAAATAAAAATTATATGAGATATTGCTATTCCACACAGTAAAAAATGGGAGTTAAATATTAACTCAATATGGAGTTCCAGCAGGTCCACTCTTTAACGGTGTCAAAAGCTAGTCGGAGTTAAATTACGGAGTGAAATTTACACCGCGCAGAGTCATTTTGGCTACACTGCGCATGCGCAGTGGCAAAATGTAGTAGGCAAAATGACTCCGCGCGGTGTGAATTTTCACGCTGTTAATCTTACACTTACACCGTAGCCCTCAAACTCCGTGAATTTTTTACTGTGCAGTGCAGTACTACAATCTTACGATTCTGAACGGAATCTATCAACATTTTCCAGATAATTCCGTTCCGACTTGGTCATCGGCGATTCGGTATTAAGAGTGACTTATTTATGACCGGTCAGTGCCAACCACTTCTAAGTCATCGCTTCGGATTACGGGATTGGAGGATTTATGATCCACGGTTCAAAAGCGATTATTAGAAATACATCAAGAGTACGTGCGCGAAGAAGTCTTCGACCTTGCAAACCGCGTACGCGAATTCAGTGAATCGGCCGAAAATGATATTTTTCGATGCGCACGCTTTTACGGACGATTCCTTTCACTAAGCGCGGGATCAGCATATGTCACAATGATTGTTGATTACAATACAATTAATTCGCACTATCAAATATTAACCACGGTAAATTAACTGTCGATGAATAACCAATAGTCTCGGATAATTTGCAAATAATTATTCGAAATAATATATGGGCGATTACATGTTATTAGTGTGTGTTTGCGTTGGTTGGAACAACAAGAAAATGTAGCTCACCACTGATATTGCGAAATGAATCGTAAATTATAATCGAGTGGCATCTACTGGCAGCCGATCGTTTGTGATAATTCATTCATTCATAGCCACGTCGAAATGACATCTGACGAGTAACAACAGCCGATCCGTAATACGATGAAAAAGCGTTCATCGCCATTAGTCGTCAATGCGAATAAAGGAGAAGCCCAGATGATTCATTAACATCTCCATTATCAAACGCGGCTCCACAAATAATACTCAACTGTATTTCTCTGTTTTGCGGGGCGCCTCGAATTGTGCAAACAAAACGCAGTTAATCAGGATAATTATAACAAATGCGAAATTCCCGCACTACAAAAGTCAACTTAAATTGACGTTGTGTCTTTTCATCGACGCGAAGATTTTTTGCCCACCAGACCCGATTTCGTTTCCACTGGTCCAACTTTTGTTTAATTGAACATTGGAAGTTTCTAGATCTGGAACGTTAATGTCGGGACAAAGATTCGTAGTTATGACGTCGGAAGTTTTGCATGCCTGATGCTCGATGTTATGACATTTTTATTCTAAGAGGGTTGGAAATTCGAAATTTTGTTGAATCTGACATTTACCTCAAAAGGCTTGAAGATTTTTGAGGTTTGATGTTGAAATGACTTAAAGTTTTCGGTTTAAAAAGATCTAAAAAACCTGAACCTTTGTTCTGAAACATGTGAAAAATGCTCATGAAGTTTGACAAATATTGATCAGAATGTTGTCCAATTTTTAGTGCTTATGTGTTTAACTTACGATATTATAGTATCATAATTTTTCGTCCTGCCTTTGATTCACAATTTGGAATCATAATAACGTTTCACGACATTAAAACTTCATCCAATTTTCAATTCATCGTATAAGAGATAAACCACCATTTCGATCGCCGCAACCTTGTTTTATGTAGATTTGACCAAATTGCCCAACGCTTTTTACGTGTCTCCATTAAGTTGAATCCATTAACGCATCGCGTCAAAATATTTACTGAACAAAAAGTCGCATTTCACGTGATTTGTTTGGTCGCCACGACCGACGCCCATTGACTTCCAATCACCCTAAACGCCCCCATTTAAATAATTATGCAAAAGTAAATTGTTAATTTAGCTTTGCGTCTTATGAAAGGTACTGTAAAGTACCTGAACTGTCGACTTTACTATCTTTAAAAAATAAAAAATGTAGAGATCTTGATGAAAAATGGACGCACGCGTAGAACGAAGTATAAAATGATTTATTGACAATAGACAAACCACCTTATCTAGACGGTTTGTATATTTGTTTTAATGCACAACAACAATTCTGCCCAAATTTCACTATTCCCTCTTATAGAAAGCAGTCCATTTACAACGTTACGCATAATTTAAGACAAATAATTTTTAACTAGAGCCCATGATCAATATTTACACTAATAATATTTCAAGTGCTCCATCCAGAGCATTAAAAATTATACGTTTTTATTAGAAATATAATTTACATTATGTATACTAAAAAATCTGGCTTAATGATATTTATTTTTATGTTCATATTTTTATTCTCTGCAATATTACTACTCGACTCGACTGATCCAGTCTTAAGTACTCTCAACCGTTCCTCGTATTCCCCTCTAACTTAAGTTAAATGAAATTAATTACATCAAGCATACAATAAAACGTCTCCTCAATGTCAAAATCCCGAAATCGAGATGCGAATCGAAACGCAATCCGTAATTCCTTTCCCCGATGAAAATCACGAAAATGCCATTTCCCGCACATAAAACCCTCACCGAAAATTCCGTAAACACTCGGCGTCGCGGCCGCAAAAACTGTTCATTTTTCCGGCGGCCTCTCGAAACCGAAATCGAATTGCCGCGCTCTCTTTTCAACGCGAATCCTTCGTAAAATTACCTCAATTCCGAGCCTTCCAGTCCCTGAGTACATAAGTCGATAAACGGATTCCGGCGCTTCCGCTTTTATGAGCCGCCCGGCGAGCGAGACAACCGCTCGAAAAAGACGGACGATCGGTAAACACGGTCGAGCAAGCCCGGAACGTATCGCCCGTTCGTCATTAAAAGTTTAAGGCGACCAAGTTCACGCCTCGGTGACGCCGAAATGTACGCGTCGGGGCCGTCGCTGCATTCCGCGCTGTTTTCTGGCATTGAAATAAGTACCGTTCGCCGACCGCGGATCCTTTGCGATTCCACGTCAGATAATGCGCAAATATTTGTCCGGTGTACGAGGTATCGGACAAATAACCGCGATTTGCGGCCCGCTCAGGAGTCGTTCTTCTGGGTAGATAGTTCGCGGAGAATTGCGGCCGTTTCTCGAAATTATACGAAATTAATGGCCGACGGGGACACCGACGAGAACACTGGAACGATTTCTGGGGGTTTTGGGGTATTTTTGGGGATTAGCGTGTAAGATGCCTAGTGTCAAAGTTGACTCTCTGTCGCAATGTTGACGCTGTACTTATCTGATCGTATATAGACCTACTCCACTTGACCCAATATTCTTCCTGACAATAGAGTTGAGGTATTTTACTTCCGACCATATATACACTTGTTCTACTTTCCCACTCCTACTTCCAGTTAAACCATATACAGATCTACTCCATTAGCTCATTTTACTTTCGGTCTGATCATATATAGATCATCTCCACTTGAATTAATCTACTTCCGATCTGACCATATACGAACCTACTCCATTCTATTTCCGGTCTGATCACACATAGATCTACTCCACTTGACTCAATGGACTTCCGATCTGACCATATAAACCTTATTTACTCGTCTCATTATAATTCCGTTCTGACCTTTTATAGGCCTACTCCACTGGTCCCATTATATATCCTGTCTGACTATACACTGACCATCTCCGTCTTGGCACATCCTACTTCCGGTCTTACCATACAGAGACCTGCTCCACTGATCTACCACGACAGCGGCGGTGGCGGTGGAAGCGATGGATTTTTATTATATAGGGAAATATCGTATCCCATATGAGGCGATATTCGTTAGTGAGTTCCTTAGCAGGTTGTATACCATATGGCATTCCATATGTCGTGGTATTTCTTATGGAATTCCATATTCACTTATGGGGTACCACGTGATTTCATATCACGTGATGGTATTGATTTCAATACCATCATATGATATAACACCATGGATTCCATATTTTACCCAATATGACTTCCGATTTGGAAACCACGAGCTTTTTTGTTAAATCTTTTTCGAATTAACGATCGATTTGTGACTACGGAATCATCATTTTCACAACTTCATCCAATTTTCAAATAGTTCGCATGGAGATGAAATTCAATGTTAGAAAATTGTCAATTAATTTTTGAGAGGTAAATTTCGACGAAAAAAATGTCGTCTAGCTAGCACCGGGAATCGAAGCCAGATCCCTCGATTGCCGGTCGAGTGTTCTATCTATTTAGCTACGTTATCGAACGACACTCCTGTCGTCGAAAATTCTTCTCATTCAATTTATAACGCCAAGGCCGATCAATCTTTTTTGTTAAATCTATTGTTTGTTGACTGACAGAAAGAAATCGTATAACCTCATCCAATAACTCTGTCAATGATTTCAATAACGATTGAAATTTGCAATTTCTCAATCAAATGCTCATTATGAATGCAATTTCATTACACTTAAACTTTGAAATATAATATGATACTTTTGTAAAATAATAAGCTGATGAAAGATAATACATTTATGAAGTTGGCAAGAACGTCTTGTTCCATGTTTTTCTTAAGAGAAAAAGATTTTCTGAACATTTTAGTGAAACTAATTTCATTATTTAAAACAACAACATTGATTTTCATTTTATCTTGTCAAATTATTCCAAGATAAATTCCGCAATAATTCCAAGATAAACTCCTCTAGTTTCTGTAAAACGATCCTTTTAAGTGTTTAGTTCAGAGATAAACAATTATCATAAATTCTCCAACTTATTCGTTTTAATTATTAGATATTATCATTTAATAAGGCACCACACTGCAGAACTATTGCAGAACTTCGATGTAACACTTTCAATTTGCCTATACAACCTCAAAAATTGATTTAAACATTCTCGAAAAAAACTCCACCATTTTCAGCGCTTCAACACTGCTATCAATACTAACACCGAACTAGTCCGATTTTTACACAGCGCTAAATTACAATTCCCGTACATAATTTTGTATACCAACGACAAAATGCTGGATCCAGTTTCAATGTTCGACGTAGCTTGTGAAATGTCGATCACACATAGAATCTAGTTATTACCGAAAGCGACGCTTAATTCGTTCGAAATTTCGAACACTTTCCAAGGTTGAGCAATTGTTCAACCTTCGGATAGCGATCGACTGTTTCTAAAAATCTATCTTGTAAACTTTTTTCAAGCAAAACTCGTGTCAAAACTGCAATAAGCGGATCTGAACAACAATACTGCCAGACAAAGTCGCTAGAATTTAAAACTCGCGACGCTTTCGCCGAGGAAACGTGGCGAAAGACTAAAGTTCCGAATAGTCAAATTAAAACGCCCTTAATCGCGCGCCGTAATTGAACATATATTGAAGAACAAATCTTATTATTCAGTAGTTGCTTTTCATCCTCTGTTGCGTCGTTGTCGAGGGTGTTCGAACTAGTGTTATTCAAGCAGATGCCTCGTGCGTTTCAGTGGTACAAGTTAGTCATCTGCATATGCAATTATTGGGACCACTCGGTTGTTTAGCACGATAAAGAGATCGCCCGCTAAACGGCAAAACAGAAAGATAAAACTTGAACCAGCAGACATGCATTGATAATGGAACTTGTTCCGCCGTAATAACACCGAAACATCGATTATCGACTTACACAATCAACTTGCGCAACTTACCCGAGGACATGTAAATTGCGCGAAATTAATTCCACGAGGCATTGTTTTGCTTGCTCCCTTTGTCCTGGATTCCGGCGAATCATCGTTCGCGATCATTTTTGTACTGCGAACAAAACCCGGCCGATCGGGATGTTTAAAAAAGGCACACCAACTTCTGGTTGTTTTGACAGCAATTTATGCGACCGCGGAAAAAAGAGGGCGCTAAATCATTACGCAAAACGCTTAAAATCGGTTCTTTCGGGTGGCAAGAAAATGTTCAATAACTACACATTCCCTGAAAGCACCTAATATTCTTGCAATGTATCCAGAATTTTTTTATGGAATATTTGGAATGTGTCACGAATATTCCAAAATATTTAAAAATATTATATTAAAAAAATATTTCCTATTATATTTAAATTCTAATAATTTTAAAGTGTTTATTGTATGCTGTAAAACATTTGCCACAAATATGTCTGGTATGTTCGAGATATTTTTTTTAATATTCCAGGAATATTTGTTTCCCGGACATTTAATTTTCATGGAAATATACCAGATTGCGCCTTCGAAATATTCCATAGAAATATTATTACAGGAATTATTACAGGAATATTATATGCTATTAGAGTTATTTAAACTGTAATGAAAAAATAGTAAATATGCGAAATTAAACAAATGAAAAATTGTGTAATAATGGTTGCATATGTCATGGATTATTTTACACATTTTGATTAAAATTGTTGTGTAACTTCACGCACAGAAGCACAGTCGGCTTGTTGATTAATAGCCTGTCAATTTTAACCATGCAGTTTATAATTATCGTTTATGTACAGTTTGACTGAAATAATAACCTATGAAGCAGTAATTCTGGAAATTTGAACGCTTATTACTGGACCATTATCAGATACTGAGGTGTAGGTCATATTTGTATGCTTTTCTCTACCAAATTAAAATATAAATATTCTTATTTATTTTAATTAAACAACTTTATTTCAAAAACATGTTTTTCGATTAATCGCGCACCGTGCCGAGATCAATATAACGTAAATAAATCTTTCGCGCAGCAGCGCTTTGTGACCAGTTTCCAGGAAATCACTCGTGCAAATTATACACGAAATTCCAGCGGTCGAGGTTCGCTCTTCCGTATGCATGCAAGCTGTGAATCGCACGAAACTTTAATCTTTTCTCGTTAGTTCGGAATTTACACACGTAGTCGAAAACCAGAAGCTAAGTCGCCGACGCTGTTAAAGTTGCGTATACATTGGGAAACAAGGCATTTAGATCGCTAATTATTCGAAAAAGTGGCTATAAGTGCAGCTGATTCTCGCAAATATTAAATCTGCGCGAACGCCCAAGTCGTTTCCACTGCGCGAAAAAATACTTTGCCGTTACACCACGCGGAATATCCGTTTTTCGCGATAGAACGCGCGACTGCTCTGCTTTCGGTGAAAAAGATAAAAGTTTATTATAAAGTTGATGACAAAGAATGAAACGTAATGATGCCGCAATGTCGGAAACGGCGTTTCCAAGTGAGAAATTAGGTTCGGATATTGACGGCGCGGGTTTATTAATAAAAGCTCCAATATGCGTTTTAACTGAATGCAAATGATCGAAATGAAATTCTTGATGTCCCGCCGAGGAGTGTTCCGCACTTATAGTCAGCCGGGTTTATTGCCAATGAAGTAATTACGTGGTTTCCGAGACTTGCGTATTCGTATTTGCGAAACTCGGCTTCATTCTGCTCAATTTTTCGCTGAAAAATGCAAACGAATTTGAATCTCGAATTATCAATTTCGACGTAAGTGACGTGTTTTCTAGCCGACGCCTTCGTTGAATTTGTGCAACTTTCGGCGGAACTGAGTCGATGCATGCAAAACTCTGTTTACATTTTTATACGAAAACTCGGTGTCGGCACTTGTATTTGGGTAAACGTCGAAAATCAACGTCGCCTGCTTCGATATGTACTGAATTTCATCTTCAGCTTGCTCCTCATACTCAGTTCCTTCACCGCTTACTATTCTTCTCAGTTTCTATACGGGCTGATCAAAGCACGATATTAAACAGCAATTCAACGATAAAACTTGTTCAATTGATTTTCAACTATTGAAGTGCTGTGGAAAAGTTGTTTGTCAGGTAGAATCAACTTAAAAAAAGATTCACGTGAAATTGACGAAGCTTCTCTAATAAATATATTTACATTGACAAAGCTATAGTGCCTAACATTAAATATTTTAATAAAAGCTCATCGAAATTTAAAATAAAAACATAATATTAGTA
Organism: Ceratoteleas bidentatus; assembly: GCA_022817645.1. Classification (NCBI taxonomy): domain Eukaryota; kingdom Metazoa; phylum Arthropoda; class Insecta; order Hymenoptera; family Scelionidae; genus Ceratoteleas; species Ceratoteleas bidentatus. The sequence goes on from JABFPB010002485.1 coordinate 16,991, forward strand.
CTTCATGGAAATATGCAACCATCTTTAATATTAACATTTATCATTCTGACCTTGTATATAACAACAAAGTTTCAAATGTTACGAGTAAAATTAACATTGATTTCCAAATATCGAGTGTTTTTTATTAGTAAAAATAAACTTTTATACTTCACATTCAATATAGAAATAGAGTATGTAATATAAAAGCTTCCTTGTAATATAAAAGCAGTCTATATGAAAAGTTGTACAGTAATAAAATCCGAAAATCCGTTAGGTAATATTATATTATATTATGTTATAAATCTTTCAGGTCTTTTTTACCCATCAACATTTCCCTCGCAATTAACATAATTCATGTAAATTGCACGAAAATCGTAGTAAACTACTTTCCGACGATATAAAGCGCAAGCATCCGTCGTACATTCTTAATTCGAGGCTCTTCTAACGTAATAAAGACTTTCTCATAAATGAGAAGAACGCGGCACAATCACATTTCGCCTCCTCCCCCGCCCCGTTAAACAAGCGATTCATTCCCCCACTTAATCGTGCCAAATCACCTCACTAGTACCAGCTAAGCCCATTCGACAGAGAAATAAAATTACCGCATAAACAACTCATTCCGGCCATTAAAACGCAAATGTGCCGCGCAAACGCGATGGAAATTTATTATAAAGCACACTTCGCCCTTCGTAAATTCGACAACAAGACAAGTTGAAGTGAAAAGCCGCAGAATTCACAAATGAACGTAATGGCGGCGCTTTCACTTTAAAATTTCCCCGCAATAAATATCGCACTTTTTTCTAGCATTTCCGCTTTTTGGTTTCACGTAATATATTTTTAATTTAACCGTATTTAAGAATTCTCAATACCCTCAAACATTTAAGATTCGTGCCCGCAAAACTTTTCGATCGCAAATTTCAAATAAAATCGCGCCGCTCTTAGAACAATTGCATTAGCATAGACAAAAACGTACTATCGTTATTGAATTTCCGAGGGCAAAGAATTTCTTTTGTACGATCAAATTGAGTTCGATAGAAATGTGCGATAGAATAAAATTCCACGGTCAGCCAAATACAATTATTAAATTTTGCGTGTAAGTAAGGATTTAAGTTTGGGCCTGAGGTGTAGATGCTTGAAAGTTATTAATCTGGCATAATTTCCGCCGAAGAAAAAATTTAATTTTTTAATTCACCGCATTGTGCAAAAATCGTTTTATTGGCCGAGCTATTTTTAATAATCGGATTACTTTGTGGAATAGTTTATAAAACGTTCGAGGTTTAGCGTTAGATTTAACTTTAAATGTTTAGACGACTGAAAGCTTTTGTTGGCAAACTGACATTATGCGTGACATTTCAATTGAAATAAACGAAATTTAATTGTTAAAGTAGTATTCTGTTCACAGAAAAATGTAGATAAATTCTATTCGTTCGTCTAATTATGTTGGTAAATAATAGTTTTACATAAGTAATTAATATTATTCATAATTAGCACATAATTAAGATTAATATCATCACATTGTGATTGCATTGTTATTTTATTAATTATTATTTATGTTTCCAAAAGATAATTCAAAAATTTGTTACAAATGAATTAATATGTATGTGTTCAGATAACTTGCGGTTAAATATTTGTTCAATAATGAATTATAAATGAATTATACTGAAGTGGCGTAAATGTTATACATGATAAATTAACAATTCATCAAAAAGGACACAGCATATTGTGAAACATCACTTTTTATGGAGGATCATCAGTTAGCCCGAAACTCCAATTTTCCAAGGTTTCATAAACACTTATTTATACCATACTAATAATTAATTTTGCTTGTATGAGCGAAAGTAGTTTGCAATATGAAATTTTCGGGTTTCTTCACATTTGTATTCAATTTTTTGTTAGTAATGAGTTATATGAACTACTTTTACACTTAGAGAAATGGTCATTAGATTTTTTAAATAACATCATCCATATAAGTAACTATGCAATTCTGGTAGCATTCGTTAAGTATAGAAGATATGTGATTGGTAAAGAATGGTAATAATTAATAAATGCTAAAACCGTAGCAAAAATATATTCCTCACTTCAGCAACAAAACATGATGGTTGTTTCGATAATTGACAAATATCAAAGCGCTGCAAAACCGATCGTCGGTTATTAAGCAAACGCGAGCCTTAAAACATAATTCGTGGGCGAAATAACAAACGTCGGACGGCGCGTAAAAGGCGAAAAAGGCGGCGCGCGGGGCAATAAACGAGCGTAATTAGAGCGAGCCATCTTTCTACCGAGTCTTGGTGGCTGCTACGCTTCCCCTCTCTTTTCTGGCCGCGCGATATATCGGCTTGCATTACCGCAATCGATTTCTCGGCCCGGCGCCATTGTCTACAGTCCCGAGGATATTGACGATGTCCATTGAGCGTTGTTACAGGTTGCGATTCCGTCCATCGGATGCTCTTTCGAATGCCCGCGTCGCCGATAAATAATGTTGTGGAAAGAAGCGCGAGCGTCGTTGCCGTGGCAGCGCGATCGACAAATTCATATTAATTTTCAACAGGCGTCGCGGGAAACTGGCTTCACGCCATCCGACTTGGCCGCCAGAATTTTTAATCCCGTTGCGCATCTTCGCAGCCGTAATGAGGAAATTACCCACGTCGATAAACATTTGCATTGGAAATCGAATATAATTGTGATTCGATAAATCTGAGCGACGGCTCAGCTGGATTCGGTCGAGGTAATTATCGTGCAACGTTTTTGCGCCAGTTTTTTGCGTGGCCGATGAAAGTTGAATATGAAATTAATTCTGAGAATTCAGAAAGTTCTATGCTCAACACATTACTATTGTCTACTCGTCACAAATCTGTTTATTACACTCTTAAAAATACCGTATTGCCACAACCGGAATCCGGCTGTTACAGCCGGATTTTCTTGTCAATATTTGGTTACGCGGATGTGCGGCTACGACAGATAGATCGTTTCCATCCGCCGGAATCCTCCTGTCACAGGAAGAATTTCCAGTTGATACACGCCGAACTAAC
>JABFPB010002486.1:0-19986 GCA_022817645.1 Ceratoteleas bidentatus
ATCCATGTCTGGGCCTTATCGGGCAGATTTTCCCGATAGGGGCCACATCGATTCCATGCGTGATGTACCCGATCACAACCCCATCAATTTTGTACAATTTCTACTATGGCAGCGGCCAGATTAGTAGGATAGGATAGGTCACACTACAAAAACGTTTTTTTAAGACGTTTTTGGTGAAAAGACATGAAAAATGTTGCAGTCGAAGATGTTTAATCTACAGAAAATAGATACATACATATACGTATATTATACATATATTAGATGTATGTCAAATTGATATTCTATTTGGGTACACACATAACTATGTCTGACCCTTAACGGTAGACATCTCAATGACATACAGCTTAGACAACGATGCAACAGTGGTCAGGCATCGGCCACACAATGGTTCGACAACGCCCGGCAAAGGTTCGATTACGGTCTAACATCGCGCTGACCGCGATCCTATAACGGCCCGATAACCGTCCAATAGCGGTGGAATAACGGTCAGACAACTGCTAAAACGGTGCGGAAACCGTACGACAATGGTCAGACAATGGCCAAACAACGGTAAAAAAAGGTAAAAAATAGTATGGATTTTTAATAGTTACATAATAACTTTATATAGCCTATAACCATCGCGAGACTTCATTGTTTGTACTTGGCCAGAGACACTACCGTGTCTCTTGACATATCAAAATATTGCAAATACACTGTAAAAACCAGATGTAAAAACACTTGGGTAAAACAAACTGCAAAAGTATCTTGAATGAAGACATTTTTCAAAAAATAGACACCATAAATTACTTAATGACTAAAAACTGGACGCCTACAAAGCTACCCATATAGAAATAGCCGGAGTAGAACAAATGGCCCGATGCTGGTGCTGCACTGATCGCCAGACTACGGTAGACACACAAGCACCAGTAATGTTCCGACTGTGATTGCCAATAAAAACCGTTGTATATCAGAGTAACAGCAGCTCTGGTAAATTTTGTAAACCAGTACTCGCTCAGTAATGATTTAGTATCGTCTCAAAAATAATCCATCAGTACAACAAGTTTGACATCGTTGGTATACCGGAGTCAATACACACTTGTGCCAGTGCTGGTACACAAGTGTGGCAAGAACAGTAAAACGGTAACACATCAATACTGGTCATAGTCTGGCTGACAACTGATACCAGTCGTTTAATAGTAGTATAACAAGTCGGAAAACGTTGGTGTACCAGAGTAAACTCCGACTTGTGTTTGTACTTTAACCGACGTTGGTCGATTCTTCTCCTTAAGTAGTATCAACACAGTTGAATAGAATATAGGTACAGCAGCTCGGGCGCAGGGAACTACACAAATGACACTGATGACGAGGGTTTGAAACCGGACTTTGGCCTGGAGCTTTAATTCTAATGAATAAATGTATAAAAATGATGTTTATCGTTAAATCGTTAAAGAAAGAGCTGAATTAAATGAACAGGTAGTTATAGTTAAGAATAATTAATAACAAAAATTGTTTTTTTTAATGTTTGTTTACAATACTGGAAGTGTTGTAAATCAGTACTGAAAGTGTTGTAAATCAGTACTGAAAGTGTTGTAAATCAGTACTGAAAGTGTTGTAAATCAGTACTGAAAGTGTTGTAGGCCAGACCTGAAAGTACTGTAAGCCAGTACAGAAAATGTTGTAAGCCAGTACCGAAAATGTTTTAAGCCAGTACTTGGCCGATGTTATCACTCTAGTACTGCAACGGTACTACATCTTTACTGGATAACAAATGTCCCATTAATGGTTACCAGTACTGGTAACTCTGGTACCATTACGCATGTGTATGGCGCATGTCACAAGTAGGGACGTCAACCTTATAAAAAGCTGAACAATTTTAAGGTGAAATTACCAGATCGATGACCAATTTGAACTTAAATACCATTCCATTTCTGTATATATAATAAAAATAAAAATCGATCTTATTTAGTGTCGAAAATTAGATTCAATTATGTCGAATATTTAGTTTTACGATCATGTAGCGGAAACGAGGAAATGTCGAGATTAAAGTTTTCTAGCACAAATGGTATATTATAATAGTTTTTCCTGTATTATTCATAACAACATTATGTTCCACCTATTAGAATAGAAAATACATGATCATGAATTGTAAATGTACGTTATCGTAACGGTAATTTTAACGTTTTATTGTTTAATAGCAATGCTGAAAGTTAGTTTACACATCGAATACGTTATTTCATGCAGTGACTTATTCGATTTATTAATTTACTAAAGGAAACTTTCTACAAACAACGATTTTAGTAGTAAAATATCGACTTAGTACGAAGTTTATATGAAAGATACAAGTGGCTGTTGTACATAAAATTATACCTAAGGGAATAATTTTAAAAAGATGCAAAATGTGAATGCCGGTGAGCCATCGTTAAGAGAAAATTTACGAATTGTAAATTACTTTTAAGTCGTCTAACATAGATTTCATGGTAAAATCAAGTTATTGTTCCCTGAGGCCATGCTTCGGTGCATAAAGATGCCTCGAAGGAATTGATGTAAACTGAACATCTATTTTAGTGGTAAAGAACATGCATTACATATATAATAATATATAGATACTGAATTTAAATCACATAAACTTCACTGCCACTAAATCAAACTAATTTTTCAAATCTACTTTTCAGTTACTTCCAGTTATTATTATTATAGTTCGACACATCTTCCTGCTATTAAATGTGAAATGCAGTAAAATTTCATATTTTAATTGGGCTTGGAAATTTGACTAATAACGTCTAACTAATCTTGCCACGTCTCATTTAGTTCCATAATTATGATTTTCTCGCTAATTTGAAAGAACAATTTATCGATCGTGCAACTCTTGCTACTGATAACATTTATTGCGATAAGGTACATTATAAGAGCCAGAGTTTGTTTTAATTAAAAAAACTATACTTAATGATCTATATTTAAAAAATCTCATCAAAAATACATGTAACATTCTCAAACCATTTTTATTTTATTATTATATAATCAATAACGAAATAAAAAAAAGTCTACTTCACGTGGTGTTCAAAAAATATTTTGTCTCCTGGTGTCCTGCTAAAATATTAAGTAAAAATATTAATTTTGATATCAAATATTAATGAAAACCGGCCGGTGCACTCAATGCATCGCGAAAGTCAGATTTTTCTTCGCGCGAGTTCTGGAAGGTTAAGGTAAAACAATTATTTACTCGATTTCGATAAAAAAAACTTAGATCGGTTCTGAATGCGGTAAGTTTATTTCAGCCTGGCAATGAATTTCAACGTTGAATCGCTGTTCACCGAAGCAGAAAAATTTCTGCGTGCAAGATAATGCCGAACAGTTTCACGCCCATTCTCGTCAATAAATTACCAAATCATGTAGAACGATCGCTGAAAAAATGGAACCCTTTCGCTGTATCGACAACTTGACGTTTTTCCTGGCGTTGCGAATCCGGACAAAGTTATTACCAATACGCCCCTTTTTTATTTGATTTTGGATTCGATGCGCTCCGGGCGCAAATGTTTCATGTAATTTCCAGTATTCCCGTCCGGCGCTCAACGAGCCGCGCGACAACAGAAGTCGCGATTTTACGGAATGGTACGAATTAAAAGGGTTGGGTGCCTATCTGACGCTATGATGCATCATTCGTCATAATTTCATTTACGAAACAAATACTGTTGAGTAAAGTAGATGTTTTTTATATATACATTATATATACATTTTTAATATATACTGTAAAAAATGTTTTACCATCAAAATAATATATAATATAACATTTCATTTTTATAATTCAACGTTGAAATTAAAATTTCAATATAATTATAATTTATTTAAAAAAATGTTAAACACTTAAAATATTGTAATAAAAAGTGTTGGTGTTAACTTATGCAACTCGAACGATATGCTTTTAATAATTAGCTATTTTAGTTAGAGAAAAATACTATAGCTACTTTGTTGTTTTGTAAAACGATCTTTTAACGACGCGAGTAAAAAATTTATGAGGCCACATTGAAAACAGCAGGATCAAAGTGGTGTCGACACATAAGGCACCGAAAATTGGAAGTCATTTTTACAAACGAGCCGCATGTTTTTTTCGTGGTGCATCTAGGTGGTCGGCTTTGCACATTCTGTGTCGAATCGCCGAAATAAGTCTACATCGACACGCTACATTTGTAGAAGGGTACTTTTCAGATGCAATGAAACTGGTCTTTACTTAAATTGGATTTGTGTTGAGATAATGAAATTATGAGTGATGAAAATATGAAATTGTTATCCGTAATTTCGCTGACTTTTTCGATGATTATACAAATTTTGGAAACTGATTTGACATTTAGGAAAGAAATGATTTTTTTTCAATTAAAAAAGAAACAACTTATAACAAAAGATATTAATTTCCCTTATAGGTTTTTTTAATTCTCAACTTAGGCAGAAGAATTTGTTATCCTGTTGAGCGTTTTTAAAGGAATTTTAATAAAAAAAAGATTATATTTACATTTAATGATTGAACAAAGTTAGTTTTCGTGTTGACGAATGTTTTGAGGTAAATGAACGTGAAATTCCTGAAGCAAAGAATGTTCGTTGGTGGCGGCGGTCAAGTTTTTGAACGCCCTTGTCTCATTTTTCGTACGCATGCTACCGATCAAAAGATTTATTGGTGTTCCTATGCGTGTTTGTCGTGAAAGATCAAAGTAAAGTTTGGGAAAATGTGGAAAAGTAAATAATTCGTCATTGGGGACATGAAAGGTGTGACCTAAAATGTTTGTTATGCAATTACATTAATTTGTCAAAAGTTGATGAACAATTAAAATAAATTGTTCAACAAACAAACTTATATATGAACAATCAAATAAATATGCAATTAAAAACCGGAAAAGTGCGAGTAAAGATATATACGCAAAGATTGAAGTACAGTGAATAATTAAATATTATTATAATTCTGACTGGACTTAAAAAATTGATTTAAAATACGGTTAATAAATACAAAAAAGGTGAACTACATGCCGATGGATTTTATCTGATATTTAAAGCTTATACGCGTTCTGGTTTCCATAGCAATATTACCGTTTTATCAACTGATTATCCGAATATGACAGATGGCCAGAGCTTAGATTGTCATGTGTTATTGTGAATTCTAGTCTAGTAACAAGTTTAAGTGAAATAACATCAGGTGCAAGTGTAAGTTTGTTTTTTTTTTGATAGTGTTTAGCATTCTGTGAATATGTTAAAATCACGTTATTTTATTCACATTTATTTAAAATCGCAATATAAGAATGCTTAGAACTTTTTATTAACATACCCTGACAGAACATCATTTCAAATCGATGTTGAATCAATGTCGAGTCGATGCCTTAACGGAACACTAAGATTGAATCGACGGTTAGGGTAATAACGTATTTTATTATGTTAATAAATAACTGAGTATTGTTTAGTCAGTTAAACGAAAAATACCAAATAATCAGTTTTACGTTCACTTTTTTTATTGGCAGTATAATATGTCAATGGTTATTTGAACATTAAAACAATTATTATTTAAAACGCTGTGCGTAAGTGATATTGAATGTAACAATGGTTTATGTAAATTCGGTTTTGCAAATGATGCAGAATTTGTGTCACTTATTTTGTGCGAGGTTCGATCAGCGAAGTAATTCATTTGATCTATAAAGTTGAACCCTATTTCCCCGGAGACTAATAAGGCTGGATTTGATCAGCATCTTTGTATTGCTTTTAATTTTAAACTGCAGTGATTTATTCGCGTCGCAAGGAAATTGATCTGGTAATTATGCCGATGGGAGCAACTTCGAAGATTTTTAAAATATTTGGAATCATTATTAAAAAATTAAAACTCATCAACTAACACGTTTCGCAACAGGTTTTGTAGAACAGAATCTTGACTGAGATAAACAAACAAACAAAATTTGAAATCCAGAACATATAGTGATTTGATGTTTTGCTTGTTCAAAATAAATGCTTGTTCAAAATTCAATTCTTATTATTAAAATAAAAAAATGTTAGTATTAAATTAAAAAAATACTAAATTTAAAATGTAGTACACTTTTAAGTTCATTCTGCATTCACGTCTAAGATGCTTTGGTTTTATTAAAGAATTCTCATCTATTGCAAAAAAATCCCAGCTCCCCAACCCCTATCCGCAAAGATCATGAAAACTGGAAATATTCTCGAACAGCATTCCAAGACTATTCTCAGAATACCAATTGTCCTTCTAATACTCCACCCACATCCTCCGAATATCAAATTAATTCTTCCCCAATAGACCATCTCCCACCCAAAAATCACTAAACCAACGAACCTCCCCCAATTCTCGTTCCCGACCTTAATTTCCAATCAGCCCGGACACTCCGTAATCCGCCTTAACTATTTTCTAATCCATCCGGAGGTCGTCGCGCCACGATGAAATGGCCGATAAAGCACTTGGTTGTAAAACGCGCAAGTGGTGTAATCACCCTCGAAACCTCTAATCCCGTGCCAAGTCCAGTTTCGACCGACTGGATCGCGCTGTGTCTGTGTGTCTGCTCTGTATATATGTATGTATGTGTGTGTTCAAGTCCCGAACACGCGTGCCGCTGTCACGCCGGTGGGAGGATTTTTACGGACCGGGGAAGGGAGCGGCGCCCCGTCGTAGGTGCCCTGTCGGGGCGCGGATCATGGGGTGGCTTGGTACCCCATAGGCCGACGTCCCCTCCCTCGTTTCGGGGACGGTTTTGTCCGCGTTTTCAACCTATATATGCCCGCTGGCAATCGTTTATTCGCAGTAAGACCTCGAACCCTCGGCGTAGTCCTTCGAGCCGGATTTTTATACATTTGCCCGATCCAAGAGCGAAACATGCCAGTGCGACGTGTTACGTGACGCGTTATATGCTACGGGTTTTGTGCTGTGCTGTGGTGTGCCGTAGTGTGAAGGATTGTGGAGCACTTTCGGGGATTTCGCGACTGAGATTAGCTGAGGTAGTTATTTGACGAGTAATTTTCATCACATCGAATTCACATCGAAAAAATATGTTGCATTCTTGAAATGTATTTATGAATAAATTTGAAGGGGTTGGTAATTGGATTTGAAGGTTTAGGATTAGGTTTAGCATTTTAGAGATTGAAGGAAGATTGAAGGGTAGTTAAAGGGTATTAAATTGTAGTCATGGGGAGTTAGTTAAATTTTTATTGCAAAATAAGGAAACTGGGTCAGTTTATTGTTTAGACATTCGAATTAAAGAGAACTGAAAACAGATTACGCTGGTACCCTTCCCGAGGTACAATGATCCGAAAATAATTTTCCCTTTCATTGCATGTTTCAGTCACTGTCAAACCATGTCTTCGGAGTATTCCTTCTGCAGCGAGGGCGGATTTGATGAGCTCTCCAGTTCGTCGGATTCGGGCTTCGATGTCAATTTCGAGTCGCCCAAGTATGACATTGCGAACGACGACATGTTCCCATCCGTCAAAGAGGAGAAGAGGAAAAAGACGAGGAACACTCGGTGCAAGAGTCCTACGCAGGTTAGTCTCATACTCCATTATTCATTGTAAAATCTTTCCTGCTCTTAGAACTATTTCTTTATACACATTTTTGGCATTGTTTTGTGGGAACTAAGATTGAAATACTACCATTATTGCTATACTGGTAGAATAAATCGAAATTTGGCAAATTTTAACCATCTTCAGTTTTACAAAATTCAGAGAGTTTTATTACATTAAATTCAAATTTTTATTTATTTTCATCTTCAGCTATATCTTTCCATTTTGCTCTATTTTCTATTATTTCCTAAATGCCTACCATGTTCTCCATATTTCCAAAACTTCTTTATCAGCCTTTATCACGATTATACCCATATAGACATCGTACATGGAATCTACGTGGAGTCTACGTGGAGGAACATTCGGACGTAGATTCCACGTAGATTTCACGTCGAATCTACGGGTTTTAGAGGTATGTCTGTTAGGGTATTTTCCTCTCTTATCATACTAATTTTCAAATTCTCCACTCTTTCAACTACCATCATCTTTTACTATTTTTTACATTTTACAACCACTTTCACCACCCAATTCCTTCATTCCAGGTACTCCGACTGAAGCGCAATCGTCGCATAAAAGCAAATGACCGCGAGCGCCATCGAATGCACACCCTAAACGACGCCCTGGAGCGGCTCAGGATGGCCCTACCCACTTTCCCCGAAGACACGAAGCTCACCAAGATCGAAACCCTGCGCTTCGCGCACAACTACATCTGGGCGCTTTCGCAGTCCCTCGGCAGTTCGGACCCCGCAAACGAAGTGACCCTAAACGTGGGAAACATCACCGTCAGCATCGGCGAGAACGGCAACATGATCACCTCGTCGACCGGAAGTTGCGCGGTCGCCGCGCAGAAGAGGCTGGGCGCTCCGACGCACCACCATTCCGCGTACCCTTACGGCCAGGAGAGGTACCCTAATGAGTGGCACGAGTACGACTCTTACAGCGACCAGAGCGTGAGTCCGCCGATGCACTACCAGCCGCATTACGAACCTCAGTTGTACGGCCACCACACGCAGCCACAGCTGCCACCGGTGCACCACATGATCCACCACAATAGCATGTACCAGTGCTTGTAGGCTGAGCGGAGAAAGTTGGGAATGGGGAAAGAAATGGTTCGTTGGATGGAGGCGATTTGGAAGTGGATTCACGGAGAAAAATTGTTCGAGAAGACGCCACAATTGTGGTAACCATCACCACAATCGATGATAACATGGTGGACAGCTATGCAGTGTAGTAAATTTATCACAATTGTGGTGAATTCTACCACAATTGTGGTAAAAGTATACGCAAAATATGGTTCAATTAACCTCAATCTGTTTACTATTCGACTATAGTAAATGAAGGAAGTTCATTTTTCTCCGTGTTGTGGAGATGACATGTAATGCGGAGGGATTCGGAAGAGTTAGGGATGATGGTGGGGTATGCAATCAGTCTTGGGGGATGTAGGTGGTTATTTTAACGAGTTAATTTTCTCGGCGTTTGGTGTTGGCGAGGTGGTGTCATTTTCTGGAGGAGGAGGGATGTGAGGAATGTTCATTTGTGGTAGGGTAGTTTTGTTTCAATGTGAAAGTGTATGAAAACGGCAGTAGTGTCTATTTTTTAGACAACTTTGGTATTTAATAGTGAAACTGTTTTTTAGTTTTAGCTAAATTTGAAATATTTTCAAATTAGGCTTGAAAAAGAATTGAGGATTATGATTCTGGTTGAAAAGAAATAAGATTGACAAAATATAATCAGAAATGAGTCTAAATGAGAAAGAAAGAAAGAAATTCTATCAATGTAAGCCAAGTTTCACTCATGCGAACTTACGAATTTGATATCTGAATAAGAGAATTTTCGATTGCCTTAAGAACCATCTAGTCTGAAAACAACACTGAATAGAAAATTCATTTAAAAGCTGAATAATTTTGGATCAAATAGGATAGCGACAGAAGATAGACAAGTATGCTGTAATAGAAATAATACTATTTTTGGTGTCTAATGTATAACATGTATAAAAAAGATAATGAAGAACATTCAGCTAGAAAAGTAGATTTAAAATCATACCACCGTCGCCAACATCACCATAAGTTTAATTGCAAATGAATTGGACGCTGCTGAAAGCAATAATATTAAATGGAAACAAAAGGTTTTTAAAAGCCATTTTTGTGCATTTATTCAACAGCCTCCAATACATTGCAATTGATCAAAACCAACACTTTTATTTGCAATGCTAGCTTAGGTGTATTTTTGTTTTGTTTATTTTTGTTAAGTTGTTTTGCAATATCGCCAAAAAGTCGCGTTATAACAATTGTAAATTTGACCACCTGAATATTCATTTCGTTTCAACTATATTTCTTTACTCGCTTCGCCCGAAAAATCCTTTTTATTTCGTTTCGTCAAGTTGCGATACATTGTATGAGAAAACGCGAAAACACTATTTATAAGATAATTAACGAAACAACGAAAAGAAAGAAACTATAATGAAAAGAGGTCTATTTTCCCTATTAATGTTTACGCGAACGACGTTTGCGCATATTTTTCTACTTGAACCTAGAATTACGTAACCAGTTTGTCAAAACTAAGCCAGAAAAAGCAACCTAACGTACAAAAAACTTAATCTAAGCCTGCGTCAAAGTAGTCCGTGTGTAAATGTCGAACGAAATCAAAATTGCGCGCAGCCAACGACTGACGAAAAACCATTGAAAGTGCTAGACCGTAGATAGAAAGTAAAGAAGACTATTTATGTTAAACGAGAGTTGCGGCTGCCATTGCATTGAATTGGAATTGAAAAAATTTATCGTAATTGTTACTACGCGAATGGAAGTGACTAATTAGAGTGTACTAATCATAAGGCTTAGATCGATCCAAGTATTGTACAAATGATCTCACGATTTAGTTGGTAGTTCGGTTTCAGCGACGTGGAATATCGGAGTTTCACGTTCGCCTCATTATGGTAGCCATTAATAGTCATTATCATTATCTAGGAAATCACAGTCATTTGCTTATTATTTTCCGCTCGGCGAAAATAATGAAATTGCGTTTGACGAAAACCGCGATGGAAAGGAGAGAAGCGCACACCTTTCAAATAAAATGGTACAGTTGCATATGCGATGCAGCGATTGTTCGGAAGATGAGGGTGCGGGTTTCTTTTGTTTCCTCGCGGCGACGAAATGGCAATGTTTTGTGTTAAGACTTTCGTTCCTTTTGTTCTAGTCATGACAAACAATTGTACGATCTCAGCTGATCTTGAACGAATTACACTCCGCGAACGTACGGTAGAGAACGACAAATAGTGTACAATTTTTAAGCGAACAATGACAAAGCGCCAGTGCTCTTACACGTATCTTTAAGCGAATGGAATTGTCCGACCGGATGCCATGCCCTGTACAGAGTTTATATATTATATCAATAAAAATATTTTATCAGAATAATATACGATTTTTTGTCAAAAATATCCTTTCATCCGCATTAAAAATACAATTTATTTCTATTTTTAAAGTTGATTGATTATATTTTGTATTAAATTGAGAAAATTTTTCTTAAATTCTTCATTTTATATTTTTATTTAAAAAATAATGAATTTTGAAGACTTTGAAGAAGAAAACCTTAATTTAATACACTGAAAAATCGTAGACAATTAAACTGCTTTTTAAAGTTAAATACACGGAACGATGTTCGGTAGTGTTTTAGCTATCCCAATGATTGTTTGGACGAAAATTTGGTAACATTTTCTACAACTACTTTTGAGTTATTTAAACAAACTCGATGTCCATTTATATATTTTTTAAATAATTGTTATTTATTTATTTTTATTTTTTAATATTAAAAAAAATTTTATTAAACAAACTCAATGTCCACTTGTATATTTTTTAATATTTGTCGTTTATTTATTTTTACTTTTTAATATTAAAACAAATTTTATTACAAATTACCTTTCTACTGATAAATACAATTGCTACTACTGTCCTATACCCAGCCTTTTTTATTTTCAAGATAAAGTTCGTTCTTTTACGTAAAAATACCAAGGTGGGTATGGAAAAATGCAGATCCACTTTATAGGAATGATGTTTCGGTTTAAAACCACGTAACACGTGCCAAGGCACGTGCCCTTTGTCCAAATCAACTATCAGAACAGATGTAGACGAAATCGCGCCTACGATACATATATAATCCTTCGGATTAAAATCGTAGCACGGCTCCACAGAATGTTCCTGTATCACAATTCCATTTCATTGTTCCGAGAACAAATTCGTTCATATTTCCTCGGTTTTGGATTATTCGAATCCCAAAATTATAACACAAATCACAAAAATAAAAAAAAAATTAGAAAATACTCTTTTACTTGAACATGTATATTTTACATTGTAAGCATTTTTATTTTGATTTAGAGATGCAATTTTGTAGAAATGAATTTTTTTATGCAAGTCAACCCCGGTTGTTATATACATAAATCAACGTTTTCATAAAGTATGCGTAAAACGACACACGGCGCAGTACAAAGGGGATCATTATTTTTCTGACAGCCTCCGATCCCTTTCGTGACACAAGTGTTAAGAAAATAAATAGTTAGCTGCGACTATCCGATAGAATCGAAAACGTTGGGGAACAATCCATCAAAACAACAAGGTCCGCTCTCCAGCCAAAGCGACAATATTTTCTTTTTGGTCCGCCAAATTTCACTTATCCAATGCATAAGGCTTACAAAGTCGAATTGGGAAGTATAAATACGAACCAGTCAAGTCTCCACAAATTTAATTCGAGCAAATTATAATTTGAGATTAATAAAAATCTAGGATAATGCACTACAGTAATTTTCAATCTAATACTAACAAAATAAAAATACTAACAACAAAATAATAAAAAAACAAAAGTAAAAATGTATTAAAAAGTGTTACGTTTCAAAAATTTTTTTTTCAACAAAAATGTTTCAAAATGTTATTCTTTTTTTTTATTAAATATATATCAAAATGTTCTCTGAATACATTTTTTGACAATAAACTGAAACCGTTTATTAGTACATTTTCAATTAAATAAAAAATTCCGTAATCCGTACAATATATATATTACAGCTTTTTTGGTTTACCATAAAATGTTGTACTGCAAATCGGCTTAATTTTTCCCCATTGCAAGACTTACATTTTTCGCATTTCTGAGCGCAACACGCAATGCATTTGTATTCTCCTGAGCCTGTCATGCTTTATGCGCCCGAAGATAAACGTGTATTGCGGGCATTATACTTCTATTGAGGCAACGGCATTATTGGTGAGATTTAGGGAAACGATCGCGCACTAACAGATTCGATGCAGCTTGCACCCTGTTTGCAAATAGGATAGCGACCAAATTTATTGATCAGACGTTAAATAGTGTGACGAATTGCGCGATTCAAGTCTGCGTGTATTTACGCGTTATTCTAATCAATTAGTTCACGCATATCATGCTCGTAATTGTGATGTTACATGCGCGTGAATCGTACGCTTTTCTGAAGAGTATGCTGGAGTTAGGAGCGCGTGAAATTTGAACTTTGTAAAGACTCAATTAAGATGAAGGAAAAATGCTGGATTTTTTAATACTCTCAGTCTAATTAAATTAAGGTAAGTATTAGTTTTGAAAAATGCAATATTGGAGTATTGAAGTACTTATAACAATAAGGTTGAAAACAAGTTTAGAAAAAAGTGGTGACACGTAGCCTTTTATATGGACTATTTAGAATAGGTTGGATAATGTTAACAAATGTGTGAACTTTATTAGACTAAATCTAACTTCTAATCAGCTTTTCCCACACTTATGACAAACTTTCTCGTAAAATATAGAAATGAGTTCGTGATTAAAGTGATTGTCTCTTAAAGTATTTGAAGAATGGATCGTTAAATAGTAGAAATCTTTTTAGTATAAGAAGAGTCTTTTCATTATAAAACAAATTATGTTTTTTTAATATAATTCTTTTCGGAGAGTTCGACCCAGCTACCTATCCTGCGGTCAGTTTTACCTTATTTTCATTATAAGCAATTTTTTAAGCAGTTTTCGTCATTTTGTTACCATAAAGATATTTTTAAAAAACACAATTTTTATTAAAATTAACATATTCCAAAAAAACTAAACAAAAATAACAAAACTAACAAAACTAAAATTCAAAACAAATGTTCTTCCTTCTACATTCACGTATAAATGTTTTCTTTTCTAAAAGCGTACAAAAATACTTGTTCTGACTTGTTTAAAACTGATCCAACTGGTTTCGACTTGTTCCACTTTTCAGCTAACTCAAACTTCTTCCAAAATGTTCCAATGAAGTCTAACGTTTTTACTAATCTCTACTAAACTAATTAAATTTTTAACTAATGCTACTCCATCTTCTTCGAACTTATGTTCAAATACTCCAACTTGTTCCACATTCCCATATAGACATCGAACATGGAATCTACGTAGATTCTACGTGGAGGAACATTCGGACGTAGATTCGACGTAGATTCCACGTCGAATCTACGTGTTTTAGAGGTGTGTCTGTTAAGGTTGTTTCAACTTGTTTCAAAATCTTTCAACTTCCACAAAACTAACAAAAAGACTTAATTTTTAATGTTTTCGCCTTTTGTTATCACCTTTCATCTTCCAGAGTATACGAATATCATTTTTACAACTCGATTGCAGCAACTCCGACAAATTGCGTCCATGTATGCATGTGTTTACACACCGGTATCAGTCGCGTAAAAAGCGCACTCGACAAGTTTGATCGATTTACGCGATTAAAGTCGCAGTCGCCGAGTGGCGTGCGTATCGATCGGTTTCGGGCCGGCATTGTGCCGGGACACCTTCCTCACGTTGACATACTGGTGGCCGCGTTGAATAGCCGGCAGGAGGGCCGCGCCGAAATTTCCCCGTTCGGGAAAACTCGTGAAATTGCCCCGGCCCACGGCCGGCCGCTTAATCGATGATTAATGGACGTGACTAACGTCCATGCGTTAATGCCCGGCTGACATTTGGACGGGGGAGGAGAGCGGGAGGGGACTTCGAGATTTTGACCCAATAAGCACGTGACGAATGTCCGACGATTATTTCTTAACGAGCGCCGATCAGATGCAAACTACTGCCTGTCAAATTCCGCAGATGCGCGGGGAAATAAATTTTCAAAACCGACGAAAAAATTTGAAATGCAGATGTCTCTGTCCCGAATTCGGGAAACGATTCTATCAATTCGGGGGAGATCTTCGAAAAAAGTGTGGTGATATATTGCGTCAGTTTTTTTATTTGGGAAAAATGTTTATGATTTAATTTGTCGATAAATAATTATTTGACACATTTGGACATTTCTAAAAATGTGTGATAGAAAAAGTTGGGAGGTGTACAGATCCATCTCATTATTTCTAATTTGTTCCTGTCTGTTCCGATTTGCAACAATTTGGTTCACGTTGTATTTAATTTGTTTCGACTTGCTCTAAATTTTGCAGTACCAAATTTAATAATTTTTCAAACTTTCTTTAGAAATCTGATCAGATTTCTTCAGACTCAAAATCAGATTTTCGAGTTTGACCACCTAGACCCTTATTTTGTCTTCTACTTTTTGAAACATTTGCATGAAAAAAGATGATCGAGATAAAAAACGAGTTCTCGTGGCTTGTTTTTGTTCCGGCAAAGAGAAACGAATATGCGGAGATCGCGATGTCGGAGGCGATAATTTTCGCTACTTTCGATATCAGTGCACTCGTCGATCTCGCCATTGATACCGCGCGCTACTCCACGCAGAGTATTCTTCGAGTAAATTATAGTCTTGAATGGCGTCCCAGTGGGGGGTTGGGTGGCACGCGTTCGCTAGGCTACACCTGCCTCGCCGCCCTCTGCCCCTCGGCCCGAAAGACATCTGTCCCCAAGCTGACTGACTGATTGACTGACTGCGTTTCTATCGCGAGTCAAGCTCCAACGAACGACGACATTTATTGTTAAGTTCCCGTCAGTCGTAAACAATCGCGTTGCTCGATTTGAAGCAAACCTTTCCTCCGCACTTAGGCGTCTGATTCGCCAAATTTAACGATGATACCAAAACTGAAATATTTGATAATTTAGTCATTTTCTAAAGGGGTTCCAAATTTGTTTGACTGATTAGACTGAGGTCTTAATCGTTGCTTAAAACTCACTTTACAATGTTTCCAAAATTCATTTTCAAAAAATTTTGGAATATGTAAAAGTGTGAGAAGATTTGTTCAAATTTTGTCAATTATTATTGAAATTAGAACCAAATGTAAAACAGTTTAATCGGAGATTGATTAAATCGGAAAGAGTATCAAATTTTACAAAATTTTGTTTTAACCAGTTATTCAGTTATGGAATTATTCATTGTGAACTAGAACTATTTTGAGACTCTGCTTTGTAACGAGTTCGAAAGTGAACGGAAGAAAATCGGTCTACAAAATCGGAAATCGAATCGGGGGTGTTGAGTTTCACAATAGTATGTGTTTTTGCGCACACCGCGTGGCAATATTGTTCCAAATATTATAACAATTTGGGCGTTATGTTACAGCGCGAGTGGATGCGAGCGACGGATGGCTCGATGAGCCAGAAGAATAAGACCTATTGAATTACACGCAGACAACTTTTCCTTTGTACATTAATGAGCGAAAGATCAGTCAGCCGTGCCAAAGTAACACGAACCATTCATTTATTAATAATAGAAATTTGAAGTGCGCTCGTTAGATGCGGATAACTGATGTCGATTGATTTTTCGATTGCAGATTCTTTGATGCAGCTTGATGGCGAAACTTTGCTCATTCTTGCACACACGCGAAACATTGTTGCACACATTTGCACATTTCAATAATATTTCAGTTAATTCATAATATTTCTCTTACAGAATATTTTAATAATCTTTGTCAACACTTTCACAATTTTCCAGGATTTGTATCTCAACTTTCTTTCTCCAGAAGATGAATATTTACTTTTAAAACACCAATGACAAAGTTTCTAAAATTTTGATAAAGTTAAAGAAGAGTACACTTATTGTAAAATATTTAAGCTATGATCAATTTTGTTATCGAAAAAAGGCTTATTCAACCCTTGCGAAAGTAATAACGATTAAAAAAAATGATATTTGGTCAACTGCCGAGGAGCACCGGCTATTCGTCTATTTGCTTGTTTTAGATCCAGAAAGTAAGTTAATGTCGAAATAAAATACACGGCGGTGCATTCATTGAATTCAAAGAGATCAAATAAAACTCATGCCCTGTGTAATCCCGCGTAAGCTTACTTTAGAGTGCCGAAGTACAACGAAAAAAGGTCGCCCCCGTCGAATCGAAATCAACGTTTCGTCGACTGGTTCGCCCTAAACATGTTATTATACATGGCTTTATGACGATTAAGAATTCATGACGAAATGTCAACTCGGGGATTATGAAATTAGCCATGCCGATTTTCCGTCAGTTTGTTTTCTTAAAGGATTAGCTTGGCAGGAGTGTGATAATTTTGAGTTATATCTGGTTGTCCTTGTAGAAAAAATTAATAATTCTTCTAAGGTTTGATACAAACCTTTTCTTCTACAAAACCTACTGTATAATGTTGCTCCTGAGTTCTATAAACTTTTTTAAGATAATTTAGACATAACTAAAACTTCGTTATAATTTTGATACAATTTCAATGGACATATTCAATCTTTGGGTAATGAAAGAGAGAAAGGCCCTAGAAAATAAAATTTGATGTATATTATACTTGACTGAAGTACATTAACACGAGATATGTTATTTGAAGATGTTAGGTGCATATAAATTTAGGTCTAGTTTTAGCCTGTTGCATGCGAGTCTGGTGTAGTCATGATTTTCTACTTAAAATATGCACACTTCGTGTTTCCATCGCACATGTGTCAAACGCACGTTGCATGCATAAATCATCCATGTAATTTGTTTAGTAGTACGAGACACCTACATCCCTAATCGATCAAACTAAAACAAACTTGTCGTACTTATGTGTCAAATTATTACAAAATACACCGAGCAAAAATTTTATTTGTAATAGTTTTACGATGTAAAAGTTAAATAAACAAAATATGTGTTATTTATAACATAATTAATTTTAATCATGCACTGAAAAGAGAAGTTGTCTTTATTAAACAATCTCTTGTCTAATCTAGACAATTTTCGTTTCTTAATTTCGTTTCTTAATTCGTTACTTAATTTCATCCGTTACATCAACAAAATTTAATTTATAATTCATTAAAATAGTGATTCCGTACTTTTAATAAACTAGAACATTTTTTATTTGAACTGTAAATGTAAAAGAAGGATTTAACATTTTTTATGCGCATAAAGATAAATTGACAGATCTGTCAATCTGATCTATTCGGAATATAATCATAGCATGTAAGTTAATCCTTAATATGATGTTAGTCAGGGTTGACTTTAATGAATTATTTGTTAATATTTGACGTTTATTTTGTTAGTGAAAAATTAGTAACTAAATCGTCATTACAACAATCTTACATCGTAAATCAATTAATTCTAAATCATATTCTATTCAGAGAATCAGAATGCATAACCAACATTAACTACCAATTTATTTACGATTTCTGTCATACTATTTAACTCGCAGATTTAACGAAGCATTTCTTCGCCGTAATCAAAACCGAATCCGAAATCCTAATCCAACCCTATCAAATCTCCCCCCTTTCAATAGAATCCTAGTTCTTCCACCATCTTAATGCGCTACGATACAAATGACTGCGTTACTAATTTCACGAAGAAAAGATAACTCGTGAAGAAGAAGAAATAAATCTTTGAATGTCAGAAAAAAATCGAAAAAGTTTCCAAAAAAGTCCTTAGCCGTTTCACCTTAGACAAAATCTCAACTCAGATTTTTGCTAATGAATTCGTATTCGAAGATTTCAGTTGATCACATTGCATCGAAAATCTGAGATACTGTATTTGCTTATACAAGAGTTCAAATAATTTTTTGCACTCAGAAAACATGTTCTTTTCTGAATGCTATCGCCTTTACAGTGCTTTACATAAATCGAGAAATAGAAAGAAAGCAATAAAAACCAACTTGAATTCCATTGACATAAAAAAAGCAGTTGAAATTGTCACATATTCTTCTGCTTTTAATTTCATCAACGAATGTCAGTTGTACCTTCCGGAAAAAACTCAATTCGTGGATTTTAATTGTTTTCTAACATTATAATTTTTCCTCACTCGGACACGTAAAATGCTACTTTACTCCCTGTTTATAGGGAGTAAAATGCTACTTTATTCCCATTTTTGAAACACAGGGAGTAAAGTAGCTATTTACGTGTCTTTTCAGACTTTTTCAGACTTTTTTTCAGACTTTTTTCAGACTTTTTTTAGACTTTTTTAAAGGCTAGTTCATACTTTTTTGTAGACTTTTTCAGACTTTTTTAAAAACTCTTTCAGACTTTGTTTTAGACTTTTTTCAGACTTTTTTTACATTTATTTCAGACTTTTTAAAGACTTTTTCAGTCATTTTCAGACTTTTTATTTCTACAAGGGTGTCCACTAAAAAACGTCGGTCGGATTAAAAAAGGCAATAGAATTCAGCTTGCTGCTATCTATTGCTTTCAATTCCCCGTCTTTTTCAGGCTGTACATGCGCTATAAGAAATGCACCCGATCGCCTTATCGCGCATTCCTTCTTCCGCTCGGACATTCGCCCGGTCAAGTGCGGCGCGCGTTTTCGGCAGCTCGGCTGGAATTCCGCGCAGGAATCGGGTCGGCGTGTGCCGCCCGTTAACGAGGGTGGCCATTCATACGGCTACGAGCTCATTAAACACTCGCGCCACCCCAGCCTGATTCGGGCATTGTCTCGCACGCACACCAGCCCGCACCAGTCAGCGGCCGCGCGCCGCCGAAACTGCGCGCACACAAAGGAAAATCGCGAGGTGTGTCGCCGCCGACTCGTGAGCAAAAGTTGGGGCTGGAACGCGCCATCTGTCCGCTTCGGTGCGACGGCAAAATGGGAGTTTGGGGGGAGCAGGGGGCTCGCACAGTGGTTCTTACTTTGATATACTCGGCGGCGCTCGCGGATAAGTTCATCTTGAGCCGCGCGCCGACTCGAGAGGGGGAGGGGGAGGCGAGGAAACGAGATTTGCGAGAGGGCTCCGGGTCGGGCCATCAAAAGGAAATCCTTTTAGCGTGGCGCGCGGCGATAAAGGTCGGGGCGCAATCAAAATTATGCAGTTCTGCGGGGTCGAACGATTTGCGAAAAGGAATGGGAGGGCTGGGAAAACGATATCGTAAGGTGTAGATCGGGGAATTCTGAGGACATGGATTGGCTGGTGTGAATGCTTTCAGTCATATTGTTGGGTGTAAGAGATTACGATATGATGTTTTACGAGTTTTAGAATATCCCAATAAGGTTAAGGAGGTTGTCGTATTTTTCAAAAGAAATGTCAGGGAGCTCAAATTTTATGTCAGCTTAGAGTTTGTGATAAACAACACCACACAGTTTGGTTGTGTTTTACTACACGGTTTTCGAGGTAATGAATGGCAAACTAGCTCATTTTTGG
>JABFPB010002487.1:0-19984 GCA_022817645.1 Ceratoteleas bidentatus
CACATTCGTAGAATGTTGTAAAATAACAGCGAGCTATTAATTATTAGTTGTTCAAACAATAAATAGAAAGACCTTAACTCCGTGACTCTAGCTCTTTCGTTTCACCTTAAGGATTAAAATACATTCCATATTATAATATGAACTGAAAAAAATTACTATTTTTCAAATCTGCTCGATGGAATGAAAGTCTGTACCAAGGTCAACAAGGTTACGTTGTTGTTTTGTCAATCGGAATAAATCCCCTAGCGGATTTCAATTTTTCAGTTAAAATAAGTCCCTTATCTTAATAATGTACTGAAAATAAAAAATTAATATTTATCATATTTTCTTGGTGAAATGGAAGTTTGTACCAAGATAAGCAAGGTCATTTTGTGTTTTTTGCGAATCAAAGCAAATTCTTTAACCGTTTTTATGTTTTAACTTAGAATAAATACTTTCACTGACAGCCGGATTTATGCAAAATGTATGTTAATTTTTCATAAAATTTTAATTAAAGTGTTGACGAAAATTTTATATAAAATTTAATTAAATCTGAGTCGTCATATGCAAATAAATTATTTTGCATATGATATCTATGATATCTATAATATAATTTATTTTTTAATAATGAGGACTCAGATTTACGTAATTGTTTGCTGTCTTGCTCGCTATCAACGTAATTGCATTTTATTTATTACGAAAGTGTTGAGAGGTAATCTATAGCGACGTAATATTTTATTATTCCAATTTTATTATTTAATTTGTTTATACGTTACAACGATGTAATTCTTTTTGGTTTGCATATTGTACTTTATTTCACTGTAGTGTAAACAGTACGTAGAAACAGCCTTAACGATTGTAGACGAGGCTTGCGTGTGGAGAATAACTATATTATTAATTTACGGCATCGCTGGTCAGGACTGTTCGCGATGAAAGACGCCTCGCAAAAGACTGATCATGTTGTGGAAGCAGTATGGACTAGAAAATCCGGCGCCAGAATAGAGGAAGAACATGTTGTGGAAAACAATGTCCATGAAAATGGAAAGGTATATCACGTTGCTATGTTGTCGAAAAAGTTCACTTATCTCATCTTCCAACATCTATTACTTACCGAAATATTTTTAGAAACAATCATTAATATCTCATATATTACCAAAATCGATCCATTTTTAATAATCGAATACCTACGTATGTCTAAAACTTATTTTTTTTTTCGAGCAAACCAAATTGATTTTCTTATTTATAAGTAAATCGAGATTCTGTATATAAATAAGTCACTAAATTAATGACATTCACCGTTTAGATTTTACTTTTCATACACCTTACACCCAATCTCCCATTTTGATTTCAAACTAATTTAATGGAATTTCATTTAATCTCCTTTCAGGCACAAATGTCATACGACCAATCACCAGAAAAGCAAAAGCTGAAGAGTTGGCTAAACCGGTTTCTTAAAATAAAAATGACGGACGGTCGGATATTGACAGGAGCTTTTCTTTGCACAGACCGCGACGCCAACATCATTCTTGGCTCTTGCGCTGAATATTTGTCTGAAGAGCATTCTGATGCAAGAGTTCTGGGACTGGTTATGGTATCTGGAAGACACATCCTGTCAATTCATATGGATTCGATGCTCACTGAATAAACCTTCACATTTACTACATCTCTCTGTACTTGGACATTTCGTTATCAAATAAAAATCAGCTGTTCGCGTGAATAGAATTTGTGTAATTACTGTAAATAGCGTTTAATGATTAATAAATACTTATTTTATCTTCCGTGTATCAATCTTAATGTTATTTCATTCCTTCAGTAGAATTCCCCTAACAGCCTAACCAGTACTTTAAATAAATAAATAAATATAGTAAATGTAAAAAGTATACTTTCCTCTTAAAAATAGGCCAAGCCCATCATTGGTTTATCATGTATTTATTTCTGTAATAATGTACATTGAACAAGTTTTTGTCTTAAAATCGAACAATTCTCTGAGAAGGATTATTGGCATACCGTCGCACTATCTGGACATCTGTCTCGTGGGAAATAACGGAACCAGTGGTACTCGTAAGACATAACATGGTTTATTTACACGTAAATATATTATCACTGCAGACTGATATAATCTTTGAAAGTAATATATATATTTGTTTTTATATATAATATATATGTATGTGTGTGTATACATACATGCACTTAGTTATACACCTTTTTGCGACACTTATAATTCAGCAAGATTCGCGTTTCTGGAGGGGACAAATGAAGAAACGACGAGAGACCAAACGGTGGTACAAAACGGTTCGAACGGAAAGTCGTACGGGATGGTGGATAAGAAACGGCAAACTAGCACGATTGTCTCGGTAATACTGCGCACAAGACGTTTCAACGACGAGAAATACTTGCGACCCCTTGCTCCTACCAATTGAATCTGCGTTTCTCGCATGCTTTGGAATTTTTACAATTACTCTTTGTATCTGTGATCACAATGTTTTTATTTCATAACATTACAAGACTGCGCTTTACTAAGATTACAAAAGGTAAAAAAAGGGACTCCTTCTGCACCGGACGTAGCTCCTGCAAATCAATGTTTGGACGCGAAAAGCGCAATGCGTCGCCTTCAAATTCAAAAGGTCTTTATCCGAAGCATGGTTTAACGTCGAAACGGCCGTCCCGACGGTTCGTTTTCTTTTTGGTACAAAATACACCGGTTTTCCGTATTGCGTTGGCAAATGTAAAAAAAGTTCAGTCTTTCAAATCGTTATTGCAGATTTGTCACTCAAATTCGAGTCAGCAACAATTATCACGAATAGTTTATCGTCACATAGAAAGACGCTAATCTTAATGTTCTGTAGCTTACAGTGGTTTATCAATTTATCGGTTATTATAAATAAATAGAGTTGCCAGAACTCTTCTTGGAGTAATCTGATTGGTGGAATAGAATTGGAGACTAAACTTGCAATTGTATGTTGGTAATTGACTTCGATTGTTAATAATCCAAGAATGGTATATGCAGGCAAAATTTGGCAGTAACATTTCAAGTTTGAGGGATATACTTTTCTGGAAGGTCACTCCAAGAAGACTCCTCCCAGTTGCACTATTGTTTCAGAAATATACTATTTCAATTACATTTACAAAAAATTGCATAAAAACAGTTGTAACCGGATTTTATCACCGCTGAATTTTAGAATTTTCATCGTAGCTTTCTTACATTATATCCAATTGTTTTATAATCTTAATTAGGCACCTTCAGGTATCTGAAAGGTGCCTGCGAGATAATGACATTTTGAGATCAGCCGAGAAAATGCTTGATCTGTAAAATAAATTGGAATATCAAAATTTCCCAAACAGAGAATAATGTCCTGAAGCAGGCCATAATTCTGAATAAGAGGGCTGTAAATTGTAGATTCATGATGTTTATTTGGATTCCAAAAATCAGTTTAAAACACCTAAATTACTGCATCTTGCTGAAATTAATCTGCAACGTGTAAATACAACAATTTCGTGGCATTTTCATCTCCAGTCTTATCGCGATCTTATGGCACGCTTCAGAGTATTACAAAGAACTTATCGAACGTAGTTTCGCGTGCTTTTTCAACGAAACGCACCTTGCTAATCCAATTTCGTACTACCAACTAAATTTTCAAATATTTTTACATTTTCGAATGAGCAAAACAAGCACGTAATCGGCACTACACTGAAACAATTACGTAACAGTAATGCGAGATGTTCCGTAACGTTACGAACAATTCTTTCAGTGTACGTAAATTCTACTTAACGTATAAATCAACTGAAGAATAACGATGAAAATGTGGAAACATCAATAACACGTAGAATCCGTACACTCAATTGCAACCGATTGTTCGTTCATCGTTGGTGTCGTGAACTTGAATTAAACAAAGCCATCGAATCGTATATATATACAAAACAGGAACTCAATGTCTCCACACTTTGTCAACTATTGTTCCTTCATATTGCAAATCGAAAGAATCATTGACGGACTTGGTGTCAATTATGTAAATTATTGTCACGCTTGGACTAGAGTTAATCATTGTCATCCTCGCGCGCTCAGTTCACATAACAGTTTCCTAAATATATTCCAAGCTTATACAACTTGCTATTTTGCAATTAAATAAGTATTTACAATTTCCATTTATCCATACACAAATAATTGTAAAAGTGCCGTTGTTGCAATCCAAATTTCACGTACAATTTCGCTTCAAATCAGAACACGAATTTCGATTGACAAACGCTGTAAAATATTCATCGTAAAGTGATCGACGTTTCAATCAAATTGGATCATTCGAAATGCTAAATGTAAAGATCTTTGAGCAATGATTATCAAGCGTACCGTAAATGTCACTTAGGATAATTAGCAAGTTTTATAAACCCGTTGAAACCTTTCTGTCTTGATATACTCATAGGTAGTTATTCGCGAAAATAATCGATCTGGCAATTGCGTTTCTTCTAAATAATTACCTATAAATATATATCTGTATATGTATATATAAATATCTTTATATATATACATGGTGAAATAGCTATGTAACATGTTTGTAGTAATATTTCTTTAGTTACTTCAAATGTTGAGTTACGCTATAACCAGTGGCTCGTCGTCCGAAAAACCTCTAATGACGGGACTATCCTCCTCTTCACCTGCAAAAGGAAACTTAGATTAGAAACAAGCATCCCGCAATTTTATCGAACCGTTGTTACAAGCCATTAATTTCGTCAAAATGGATTATTACCGGTTAAGGTCATACCTAATCCGTCAACTGTACCCGGGAATGTTGCTTGACCTCTTCTAGTATCGTAATGACTATTTACAAACTGCGAAAAGTTGTTATCCGTCAATCGCCGATGTCGGATAACAAAATAGGTAGCTGCCGCGACCAGGGCGATCACCAGTAGACATATCGGGATGATGAGCGACAGGATGTTCGACGTGTTCATCGTTGGCTCCCACTTTGTTACTGTAAATGTAAAGAATGTGTTCAATTCAAATATGTTCAATTCCATTCAATTATATACAACTCAATTCTGTTCAGTTCTATACAATTCAATTCTATTTTATTAAATTCTATCCAATTACATTTAATTCAATTTCATTCTGTTCATTTTTATCCAATTCTAATAAACCTCGTTCAGCGATCATGAAAGATCATCGATCTCTATGATCTGAAAATAGCCTCAAAATCTTTATCGGCACTTACAAGCTGGTATCAACGTCTGCACGATCTCGCTGAGTTCGCTCGTGAATCCGGCGCGCGTCACCACCGTAACGCCGAAAGTGTAGATGACGCCAGGTTGCACGTCGTTCAGGATGAACGGCGGCTTGTTAACCGTGACCTTGGTGGCCGTCGACGTGTTGAGGTAGTGGATCTTCTCGTTGTAATACACCTGGTAGTGGCTGAGCTCGTCGTCCGACTCCATTTCCTTGTTCGTCCAGTGCAGGATGCAGCTCTTATTCTGCGGCACGCACTCCACGTGGACCTGGTGGGGCGGTGTGATTTCCGGGGCCTTGTAGATCACCGACTGACTCGGGATCGCGTCCTCGACGTCGGTCGACACGACCACCCGGTACTTGCCGCCGAGTTTCAAGTTCTTGAACTCGTGGCGGAGCGACGTCGCGTTCGTAGGCGCCAGGGTGACGGAGTAGTTCTTGTTGAAGGTCAATTCGGTGATGGATATCTGGAGTAATCAATGATTTATGAGTACCCGTGTTGAGAGTATTCTCATATAAGAAATCATGACTGAGATCCCAAATGAAAAATCATTTGGTGCGAAATCATTTAAGATCTCACACCTCATATATTCTCATATGAATTCTCAAATAAGAATGTCAGTTTTGCATAGAACTCATTTTTTTTCGTACCCTATGAAAAAAATGTCATGAGTTCTCATATACGAAATTGATATTTTTCATTTGGAATAACATAGGATTATTTACGTGATAATTATTTAACGTTACCCTGACTAGTGAGCTTTAGTAATTTGTACTGTACGTTTATGTAATAAAGTAATCAAGAAGCTTCGAAATAAAGTAAACAAGAATAAACCAGCCTTGACTCAAATTGGTCACTCAAAGAACTGCTTTCAATCACGATTTGATCCAAACCATCTGCGGTTCACGATTAATTATGCATTATAACAAGCAGATGGCGATGAAGTTATCTAGTTACAACGCACCGTGTAGACTATCGGCTCGTCGATGTTGGCACAACTAGCGTTCCATGCGACGATCATCGAGGTGCGAGCATGCGGCGAGTGAGTTACCCGCACCCATTTCGGCGCGGCGCGCATGTTGAAGTGGGTGAACACGTTGGTCGGCTGGCTCAGAGGTCCCACGCCGTAGTCACCTCGCACCCCGACGGCGAAGATGTACGATTCGCAGGCTTCCAGGTCCTTGACCGTGTAGGTCAAATCCGTGGTTATGTTAACAGGCTCTGAATAAATGAACCGTTGTTAGTTACCTTTATTTTCAGTTTGGTCATAACTTAAAAGTGGCAAAAAATGGTTAGAGGAAGAACGTTTGAAGATAGACAAAACTCATCAAATTTCATCTTCAAATTGTTAAAAAAGGAAGAATTCCAAAATTGCCTTCGTCCTTCTCCAGTAAAAACTGGAGCCCAAACTTAAAAAGTATTTGGGTTTGACATTCGCCAATACGCCATCTGGATTGGAAGTATATAGTACCTTATTTTCCCAAATTTTACCTTGAATGTGATATAATTAATCAAAAAATCTGTATATTCAGATGACTTATATCATCTGATGACAACCATCCAAATGAATGTATGTCATTTTTGTAAAACTACCTCTGAACAATTGCTGCATCGACGTGGCGTAATGAATAGCATACTGCCACTTGATCTTCAGTGGACTCTTCGGCGGGTTCCAGCTGAGCTTGACAGTGGTACCCTGGCTCTTCACCAGGTAGGTGTCCAGGTTTTGGATGGACGGCAGAGGCGTGCCCTTGGTCGTGGCAGTGATCATGGCGTTTCGGCCGATGAAGTTCTTCTTGAAGGCGTTGACCTCGAAAGTGTAGGTGATCCCCGGCGCCAGCGGCGCCACCGTGATCCTGTTGGTGAGAGTGGTGTTGACGCCCAGGGCCGGGTATGGCGACGGCGGCCGCGTCATCACCGTGTAGCCGTCCGCTTTGTGGACCTTGGCCCACGTCAGGCTGACGGAGTTGTTGGTGGTCTCGAGGACGCGCAGCCCCATTACGTCGTCGACGTAGGCGGTGTCGTCGAAGTAAAAGTTGACCTTGGCCGAGGGCTCCGACTGGTGCAGCTTGTTCTTGGCGACGACCCAGAAGGTGTAGTTGAGGGTCACGGGCGAGAGGCTGAGGACGATCGAGGTCTTGGTGGTGGACCATTTCGAGGGAGTGAGTCCGCTGCCCTCATTGCGTAAACTAATTTGAAACACGTCGTAGCCGATGATGAAGCCGTTCGGGCGCTGAGGCGGCTGCCACGACACCTCCACCTTGGTGCCGTTCTTCTGGGTGACCTTTAGGTTCAGCGGCCTGGAGGGGATGTCCTCTTTGGTCATGGCGATGACGTAGCTTTCAAAGAGATTTGAACGTCAGGTTTTCGAATAAGTCGTTGAAATGAGTAATTTCATTTAAGGGGTTACCTCCACTCAGAAATTTGGAAAAAATCGCTTTTTCAAAAATGTCACCATTGGAAAGTACTGTCCTTTGTCTATATAATTCCAAAGTTTCAAGTTGATCCGATGAGTGGAAGTATTTTTTTTTTTTTTTTGATCGTCGAAACGAACACTACACGTCTACATTCCATTTAATTCGAAAACTTTGAAGCCGTTTTTCTCGAAACGACTTTTTTCAGGTCGGTGGACACGATTACAGACAAACTTCTCAATGGATTTCGATGAAGTTTGGCATACTTGTTGCAAATTAAATTTTGATGTCCTTGAAGGAAGGAATTTCATTTGTATTAAAAATTACTATTTTTTAATACAAATGATAAACGAGTCACGAGTTATCGTGTCCACCGCAAACCTCTTCCGCTGAGAGGTGCTCCTAGAAAATGGCCATTTCTCCGTCATTTACAGAAAAAATTTGTTTTGAAAAAATTGTAAAATGAAGCCGGAATACAGATCTTTCTAACGTACTAATTTGTTTTTTTATACGCATATTGGTTTTGGAGAAAAAAATTCCAAAAATAACGTATAAACGTCGATCCTGAGTAGAGGTAACCCCTTAATATCAAACAAATTGTTTGGATATTAAAAATTAATAAATTGAATTCAGTACAGACAAAATTTTGTTGATAGTAAACATTATTTTGCGATTATTTTTGTAACTGAAAGTAACAAAATAACTCCAGTGTCGCTTGTAAACCAAAATGGAGTTCATTTTACACAAAGAAGTCTTTCGAAAAATTTAACTTCACATTCTATTCCAAAAAGAGTTGATTTTTTTTCCAAATTGGACTTTATTTTACATCAATTGATGTAAAACTAGTCAAATCTACACCAACCCAGGACTATTTTACAGAATAAGACTGCATCTACCTGGAAGACTTGTTAGCTTTCTTCTGTCCTTGTATTCGAGTATACACCGTGAGGTTGTACTTGGTGCTCGGTTCCAGATCAGTGAATTTATGATGAGTGTCCTTGGTCCAGTGTGTGGCGTTGGTCCACCTGGCTCCGGGACCGGCCTTTGCAATCGACGGCAGGAATTCCAGGTTCGCCGCTTTGCTCTTGTCGACGTTCCAGTACAGGTCCAAGCTGGTGGAAGAAACCAGCTCGTCGACGCCCATCGCCAAGATGACTCGGGTAGCATTGCAGTGGTCCTCGTCGGTACCGTCGACGCAGTGCCGGATCCCGTCGCAGTACGAGGACTGCGGGATGCAGACGTTCCGGTCGCAGGGGAACATGTCCTCGGCACAGTTCACGGACGTGGTGTTCGTGTTGCTGTATCTGCTGTGACAGCCGAGCTCATCGGTGCCGTCGGGGCAGTCTTCGACGCCATTGCAGACGGACTTGGAGGACACGCAAGAGCCGTCGTTGCGACACATGAACTCGTCCTCGCGACATAACACGTGCAGGTCGCAGAACACCTCGTCTTCGTTCGTTGAACAGTCCGCGGTACCGTCACATATGGCGGAATCCTGAGAGAGAGTTGTGGTTGTAATTCTTTGTTAAAAAGTCAGATTTACTGAATGTAAATAATATTTATCTGATTTCTACGTTTCACAAACCAACTTGTGCTGTTGGCGTTTGATTTCCCTTTACCCCCTAAATTTTACTGGGCTCTTACCGGAATGCAATGCCCGTTGTAGCACTGGAACTGGTTCATGTAGACGCAAACGCGCAGCGACTCCGTCGAGGTCGGCGTGTCGAACTGGCCGAACGTCTCCGGACAGCCTATCTCGTCCGAATTGTCGCCACAGTCGTCGACGCTGTCGCACTTCCACCAGTACGGCACGCACTTCTTGTTGTTGCACATGAACATCCACGAGTTGCACGAGTTGGTCGGCATCATCGTCGGCTTCGGTAGCAGGTGCGCGATGCTGCTGCAATTCTTCTCGTCCTTTTCGTCCGGACAGTCCTTCTCTCCGTCGCAGACCCACGAGCGGTAGATGCACCGGTGCGGGTTCTGCTCGCCGCAGTCGAACTGCCAGGACTCGCACTCCATGCTGGTGCAGTTCTGCTCGTCGCTCTTGTCGTCGCAGTCGGCCTCGCCGTCGCACTTCCAGGTGCGCGGGATGCACAGGTGCCCGGACGCACAGGTGAACTCGTCGGTCTTGCAGACGCGCTTCTGCACGCTACTCGTGCAGTTCTTCTCGTCGGAGCCGTCGCGGCAGTCGTCGTCGCCGTCGCAGTACCAGCGGTGCGAGATGCAGCGGCCGTTGTCGCACTTGAATTGCGAGTCGGTGCAGTTCGAGTAGGTGCAGTTCATCTCGTCCTTGCCGTCGACGCAGTCGTGGTCGAAGTCGCAGAGCCAGTGCCGAGGGATGCACTTGTTGACGTCGCAGGCGAATTTCGCGGGGCCGCAGGTGATGCGGTTGCACTGGACCTGGGGAGACGGTTTTTTCGAGATTATTCAAGGAAATTTGGAATGGGATGGTTTTAACCCAATAGAAAAATGCCGTAGGGATAACATATAATATTCTTGGTATTCCAAGAATATTATATGGAATTCCAAATAGGATTCCATGTTGTTCCATATGAATGTTACATTCTAAACAGAAATGGAATGCCATATCCATATGGAGTAAATTCTGTATGGAATGCCATGGGATTCCACATGGAATATCAAACCAAAACTGCTAAGTTATTGCATATGGTATTTTTCAACTTATTTTTGGACTTGTTTTTTGTTGAATATGTGCGACCCACAACAGAAGATTCCCATCGCAGTTGACTTTACTTATTGGTGATTACTATTCTTCTTCTTTTGAGAAACATAGACAATACTTCAAACGGTCTTTCTTAGACTGTACAAACAGTCTCCGAAATCCCCTAAGATTTCTTTTATCCGCACCTCGTCCGAGTCGTCTCCACAGTCGTTATCGCCGTCGCACTTCCAGAATTCTGGAACGCAGATGCCATTTCTGCAAGCGAACTGGTTCGGTGCACAGGTGCTCGCGACTCGCGGACAGGTCGAGTTGGCGTACGGCTGCGAGCCTCCTGGACACATGCAGTGGCCCTCTGCGTTTGCCACCATTCCATCCGGACAGAGACAGACGTAGGTGTCGTTCGGCGCTCCGAGGCAAATGTACGGACAGGGGCTGGACTTGCAAGCGTTGGTGCCGCTCTGCACGCTGTGCGCGAAAACTTTGAGGTCCATGAGACCGGCGAGCTGGCCTATAATCGGCATCATGCCGTGGCCGTGGTCCTTGTCGGCGACGAAAATCATGGACTGCTTCCAGTCGTCCCAGTACATGTTGTCCTTGTAGACAGCGATGGCGAAGGGGTGGGAGACGCGCGCTTGGTCGGTGATGATCTTACGGAAGCCGTTGCCGTCGAAATCGGACGAGCCGATGAAGTCCTCGCGGGCGTCCACCCAGTAGATGCGCTCGGCGATGTGGTCGATAGTGATACCTGGGGATAAGAGTTGTTTTGATGAGAATGGGGATGGGAGAAGAAAAGCGAGGCTGATAATTGGTATATATTGAGAGGTTCTGACGTAAAACAAACAAAAATAATGTAAAAAAGTCTATTGAGCCTATAAGAATCTGTTGGTGGCACTGAAGTCAGTTAAGATACAGACAATTTCCTAGTAAAATGGGTCATTTTATGATTGCAGTGTATTGTTCAGTAATTCAAATGAATTTTTTTTAGTTTTTCGACAAACAGATTTCATTCAAATCGATTATTTAGTTCCTTTTATTTTAGTTCCATTAAAATCCGTTATGCTATTCTGCTATTCTCTATTTTTTCCCAAATTTTGTAAGATAAATTGATATCGCACCGTTGGGCCATTGCACCCAAGTATGGAACAACTTCTTGACATTGCTTCCGTCCAAGTTGGCTCGGTTGACCGAGGCGTTACCCGGCGCCCAATCCGTCCAGAACATGTAGCCCATCATCGGATGAACAGCGATGCCACGAGGTTTCTGCAGGTTGTTCGGTCCCAGTATAGTTCTGCGCATTCGTCCTTGCGTGTTGATATCCGTCCGGATAATCTGGATCCTCATCTTGACGCCATCCACAAAATAGAGCACGTTCGAAACCCAATCCAATGCCATTCCTTCAATGGAACTCAAATCCGTTTCAACAAGAATCTCGGATCCAGTGGTTCCGTCCTTGAGACACTGTCTGCCTATCGTATCATTCACAATATCCGCCCAGTAGAGACAGTTGTTTCTGATATCAAACTCGATCGCGATGACGTTCTTCAAACCATGAACCGGCATTGCTTCCAGAGTATGGTTCGACAGACTGATTCGGGAGATGCGTTCCCTCTGTGCCACCAGTAGAAATTCCGGAACTTCCTCGACTGGACATGGGATCTGAAAACCAAAGTTTACAAGTGAAACAACCATTCACAATAACTACCATTGCATCATTGGACATCAGCCATCCGAAACCCACCGAATCCGGTTCATAGAACTTCGCTCTTCCTCCTGCACAGACATTGTCCAGCTTCCTCACAAATCCTTTGGTCCTATTATAAAACGTCCCAGCCGGACAGTTCTCCGGCACCTTGTAAGGGTCGTACTTGGACTGCTTCTCCCTCACACACATATGATACGTCTGCTGTTCCGGCAAAATGTGCGTCAGTCTCGAGAACCCGTAGTCGCACTCATAATCCGAAACGTCGCAAGGACAGATCTCTGTAACCACCGGCCTATCGTAATTCAAGCCAGTGTAACACTTCGTCGTGGGAGACCTTCGCTGGTACGAGTCCCTCTTTCCCATCACGCACTTGTGATTGGCAGTGCTCGGGTTGGACGGCGACCACAGCTTGAAGTCGTCCTGGGTGCACTCCCCGGAGAAGGCGTTCTTCAGGTCGACCTGGATGATGAGCCACTTGTGCTGGCCACTGCCGGACCCGAACATAGTGAACACCGTCGTGTTCTCGCCAGGTTCCGTCATGAGACCGTACACCCGGAGCATTTGCTCGTTGAACGCGTGGGTCTGCCAGGTGGCGCCCTCGTCGAGCGAGTAGAGCAGCTCGCGCGTTTCGCCGCGGTTCTTGAAGTATTTCACGGCGACGAGGACGCCCCCGTGGTCGCCGATGTTGAAGAAGTAGTAGTCGTTGAGGATGCTCTGCCAGGTGAGGCCGGCGTCGCGGGACATGTACAGCCCCAGGTGGCCCTTGAGGTTGGGTCCGATGGTGCCGGTGGCCATGATGATGCCGGGCGCCGACTCCGAGCTCATTATCGAGGCGGACCTGGTGACCGGGTAGAGCTGGCTGAACTTCTGACTGAGGTTCAGGACGCAGGAGGAGGCGGTCTGCGGGTTGACGCAGTTGGGGTGGTAGCGCAGCACCTTCTGAGGCGCCTGGATCTCGGTCCAGGTACTGCCGTGGTCGAAGGTGATCTTGGAGACGAGGTGCTCAGGTCCCAGCTGGATGGAACGGGGCGAACCGATGACCTGCGAGGCGATGTAGATGCCGCTGAGACCCTCGACTTTGTAGAGGTCGGTGAACGGCTCGTCGGTGACGTCACTGGAAGATGAAAGGGAAGCTTAGGGAAGCGATGGAAGACAAGGAAATCGTTCAGAAGTTCTTGTTTGAACAGCTTATATGGGTAGATAAGAGTAAATGATGGATGTGAACGATTGCATTGGAACGTCTGTCAGTCACTACTGCTGTATTCTAATCTCGCCATTTTTAGATTCGGGGGAGTGTCTGATTACTACCTCCTTCTCCCTCTCTCTCGTTGGTATATTTCCAGAGGAGTTGAGAATTTGTGATTTTGAGCAGTCATTAGTCTCGTTCCAATACAGAACAGAGGTGGAATGGATATGAAGAGGATACAGTGGCGAGTGTTTCGCTAATTGGTTCGATCATTCGAGTTATAAGAGATGCTGGTCGCATTAAACGGAGCGTTAAATTTAGCCATTCGCCAAGGTTTCGATCGATTCGGCTATCGCGGTATCTCGAGTGACCGAAGAGATTAAGCTATCACGCCAATGCCACGCATCGTTTGTTGCTAACAAATCGGCGGTTTGTCTTACTTCAGCCAACTGTCCTTCCACGTGTTGTTTGGGAAGAACGTCATGACGTTTCGCAGAGACGGGGTGAACAGTGCAACGCGGTGGTCGATTATCTTGGAGACATACAAGTTGACGAACGTCTCGTTGTGCGAGACTGCTATGAAAATTCGATTTTGAGTCACATCGGCGATGTGGAAGGTCAGACAGGGACCTTCGAGAGCCTCAAACTCTGCTTTGATGAACGGAGAGTTCTTGTGGGAGACGAAGAGGTTCAGCTGCCGGTTTTCGTCGGTCTAAAAGAAAGTGCAGATTTATAATTATAGTGCTCAAATTTTTTCAAAACAATCGACATTTTTAAACATATTTCAATTGTGGGTGTGTATATAAGCAAAATAGAGGATTTCTGCCTCCTAAGTATGGGAAATTAAACATATTTCAGAAAGTCAATTTCTTATGAATACTCTTTTATTCTATATTTTCTATATTTGTGATAATGACAGAAGAAGAGGTACATACGCAGGTTTCGTTCTCGCAGGGAACCACTCTGGTGGCGAACATATAGTCGCCCTTGACTTGGAAGTCTTCGACATCACTGATTATGACGGTAATGTTCTCGGTGTCCCAGTTGGACGGTTCGCCCAAGTTTAGAACCGTGTTTTTGCCGGAAGGCTCGGTGCGCTCGATGATCAGAGACTTCGCGCCTGTCGTCGAGTCCGGAACAGGCACAAAGAAGACACTCTTCACGGACTCTTGGAACGGCAAACTGTTCTGCATCAGCGAGTACAACTGTAAAATCGCGGAATGCCAATTAGCATTGAAATGCAGTTATCAAAATGAACTTGGTGTTATGTCGTTTTACATACCACGAGATTTCAGTTAAAGAGGTTTTTTAGTTTTCAACATTTTCTACTTATTAAAAAAAGAGCAACTTCAAAACTTCTTTTCTCGAAAACAGTGCTGAAAAAGCCAACCAACTTTTGAGACAATACTCCTGGTCATTTTTTTTCTGAATGCATGCCAAAGTCATTAAAGTCATTGGCATTTATTTCGAATATCTAAGAAACCTCCTTAATAAGTGAAGGTGAAAGAGCGAACTTTTTCTTAATGACAAAATCATTAAGTTTGATGAAAAAAGATACAAACGAACAGAGTCGGTTTAAATGACTCATTAACTGTGTAATAGCATAATTTGAGTTTTTTTTCTAGTATTCTTTTTATCTACTCTGGTTTCTGCAGTGATTCAGCAAGTTTTAACGACAAATGCAGTGTTTTGTCATCTGCAATACATCTAACGATTGCTGCATTGTTTCATTGTCATCATATTAAAAGCCTGGAAATCATACATATTTGTCTCCATACTCCTCATAAATATTAAAAAAAAAAACTAAATAAACTCTTTGGATATTGTAGTTTTTGGCAATGCAATACACTGATATGTGATGTAAGCTTGCAAATGAGTAAGAATAACAAAAACTATCCTTAATCAATAAACAATCAATTTTGTTACAGATCAACCCAAAACTTCCTTCTGTATATATCGCAACAATTGCTTTTGAGATTACCCAAAAAGCTCATACAAAATAAGACTCTAAAAAAATTGCACAAATTGAGAATGCTCCCAACAGTCTTTTCTTCAGGAAATCCAGTAAAATGCCGACAATCTGTCGCCCGTCGTCACCTTTCTGCTACTGTCCACCTTGTCCAATATCAAGAAATTGAAATTGAAATTGCCGTTGGATGCCGGCAAGAAGAAGATCTCGCTGGGATGATAAGATAATTGCAAGCGTATGAACGTGACGCCCTCGTCGACCGTGATGAATAACAGCTTATTTTTCGTGTCCGTGAAGACGCACTGGAAACGAGAAGCAGCGATGCATCATTTTTTATCGGTCCATCACGCTGGAAGGACAGCCGGCCGGAGGCTCGGAAGCAAATCTGATTCACTCACGACATTGAACAGGGTCGGGTGGTTGTGGAACTTGTCCACGGTGGCGTACTTGGCGTCCGGCGCGTTCGACACTTTGAAGTTGGACGTTTTGTTTACGAACGTCTCCCCGTAATCGTAGCTGATGTACACCGCGCTGGGTGTGCTGATTTGAGGCAGCTTGCTCCCCCCGTATGCCATCGGCGAACTATCGCGCGCTAAGCATATAATAATGTTGGAGCCTTCCCCTACCCAATGCACCATCAACTGCTGATGTGAATCATTCAGGGCGTTTATCTGCAAAAGAAAGCACACAGTCACATTTCTCTCGCTAATTGAGAGGCGAAATTGTTTACTGTTTTTGGTATCCGAAAAGCTTGCAAGGGGTTGATTTGGTAATTGGACCTACGAATAATTAGGGGAGATTGTTGGACAGAGGTTGTCTGCTTTTTTTAGGAATGGGAAGAGACGTTTGTTTATTTTTAAGTTTGATGAAATGGGTGGCTGAAATTGGGTAATTGTTGTTGATTGAAATTGGAGGAGCTAATGTTTTTTGCAGATGCTTAGATGCACAAAGTTGATCAATAAATAATTGCACAATTGGCTTATCGGACAAAGAAATGACGTGTTCTTATATATATAAACATGCGTGAAATATTGCTGCGTTGTGCATGATATTATATTGTTTGGGGTTCAAGTTATGAATCATGATTACATGTAGATAGTTTCTGAATAATAAAGCGATCATTAGTAATCAGATAATTTGCGATAAAGAAAATTATTCGCTGAGATAAATGAGGGTGTCTTCAATCAAAGGTTGATAATGAGTGACAAGATTTTTGGGTGTTCCGACTAATTGCGTATATCTGAAATTGCGTTTATAAATGAAACTGTTGTTCGACGTGAAACTCGCTTTGCGCGAAAAGTCGCTTGGGGAATAACGAAATAATATTCACTAATCAGCCGACTAAAAACGTACATTAAAAGCTCCTTCATTTCATATTCTTAAGTTTGATAAGATATGACTATTTATTATTTCTGCCTTCAGGCTTAAGCAATACAATTTGTCAGAACACATTTTTTCTCTTACACATTTTTAACGCTAATTCCATAGCACTCTGCTTTACATAACATTCACCGTTTTGCACGAAATGTTATTCAACAATTTTTAAAGCGGCATTGCTCACATACCGTTCGCCACTCGCTCGCATTCACGACAAATTCATTTGCTCCTTAATTAACGATTCGTCAAACTGTCATACGCACGACGTAATGATGTATCTTTTCATCCTTTGTCCAAACCTATTATGCCTAGGCCCTAGTTTTTAAAGCATCTTGATGACACTCGTGTCATTGCTGCATTCCTTTCACGCGTTTCTGCCCGTAATTAACCCTTCGACATGTGTCGCGTGTTGCAAGGAAAGTTGTAAAGGTTGATTCGCCAATTGTTCGAGCACTGCAGGTGCAACCAAATACATAACAATCAGCTGACCCTACGAAAGGTCTTATTTCATAATTAAAAAAGTCAAATGAAACGCATTTAAAGAAGACGAATGAAAACACCTATTTATCTTTGTAAAAAAGGGTCCACTACTATCTCAATTACTATTCATCTTTTAAGGAATGTATTTGCATTAATTGGTATTAAACAGTTTTTTAATATACTTTTTTAGGAAATATTTTAATTTAATTGCAAATGTACAATAACAAGTCTCCTAACTGTTTGAAATATGTTGGCGATGTTATATCAAACTTAGATAAAAATGAAACTACTCATAATAATGTTTGTAAAAGAAACCCTCTTTGCCATTACTAAGCTACATAAGTTTCCTTAGCCTTGAGAATATTTTCCAGGCTAAAGGTAACTGTCATTCTCAGCCGAAATACCGGAAATTCGTTTAAACGTTTCAACTCTTAAAAACTTGTTTTTCCCCTCGAATCTTCCAGAATATTGTCGAAACTGCGACTTTGTCTCCACCTTCTTAAATCCAAACTCAACTTCATGAATTTATCGAAGCCAAACAAGTCAACGAAGATCCCGAACTGAATCCTTTTGAGCCCCGAGTCCGCGCGAACTCAAGCATATGGTTTGTCAGTGCAAATGCTCGAAAAGCGGCGATTCGCGGCGGCCGATAAAAAAGGCAACAATCAGTCCGTCATTGTTCTGAAAATAACGGCATCGTCCACGCGGTTATCGACCCTAGTTTGATAATAACAATGATTCGTGTAAAACGGCGTCATCGTGATTGACTTAATTGGCAAATTGGACCAATTGATAGCGCGGGGAACACCTCGGCGCAGCGCTGCCTGAAATCCACGCGCGCGTTTCCAAATCGACCGAACTGCAACGTAAAAGAGCGCTCTATTTTCGTCGCCGGCGAACAATACGCGCGACAATCGCTCCTCATATACACACACCCGCATTTGACTCATCATCCACACTATTCCACCAGCAGACGTTGTCAGACATCAATGGGAGGCCGAGTCCCAAAAACAAGCTTTTTCTAACAAAATCAACCAAAGAAATCGGTCTCCCCAAAACTACATCATCTCTTGCAAAGGCATGATAAAAATAAGAAGAACAATCCGACGATTATTAGGATCGTCGTAAAACGTTGTGAAAATCAAGACCTATTCTTTAGAAAAAAGTAATAAGAAAAGTCATCTGGAAATAGTCTTTATTTCTTGAAGGAAATAGTCTAGACTCTGAAACGTCAAAACAATCGTAGACAATGCACAGCGATTAAAAGGAGTTCCATATTAAATTGACGAATTACTAATTTGACGAAAGTCAATTAGAAATTTGGCTCTAAGTCTAATTATTTTCTATTTCTTAGTTTAATCTTCCCATCGAAACCTGCGACTTCACCCCATTTTCCAAACCCCTTTGGCGAAACAACAACAAAACAACGCTTTCTGAAAGACCTATCTCTCTCCCTCCTTCCCTCTCACTTTCCCTCCCTCTCTCTCCTTCCGTTCTCCTCTCATTCGCAACCCATCTCATCTTCCTGTCTCTAAATCAGATAAATTGTCTCCACACTCTAGAAATGTAAATAAACAAAAGCGACGGCAAATCGGAGGCGGTCTTTCCTCCGACAAAGAAGACATAAGGCGAGCTTTCACGGGACGGCGCAGAGCGCTGCTTTCCGGGGTACCTTGGTTTTGATCTTGGTGGCGTTTAAGGGGGCGCTCGGGGGCGGCGCCGTGGTGCTCGTGGTCGGCGCCGCGGTGCCGTCCGGCGCGTCGCGGCGCGCCCGCGCGAAAACGTCGTCGAAGCCGTCGGCGCCGCGCTCGATGACGACCGGGCGACGGTGGGCCCGCTCGGGCTCCGCGTAGAGCGTGGCGACGCGCGGCCCGAACGCATCGCCGGACTCGGCCCCGAGGACCAGCAGGCAGACGGTGAGCCCGAGTATCCAGCGACGATGCAACGTCGATGTTCCCCGAACGACCATCTTGATTAAACTAGATCCGCCGTGCTGCACGCACACATTGTTATCGTGGACCAAAACAGTGTCACCAGACGGCGTTGCCGCGTCGTGCCGCGCCGGCAACGCGGCAGCGGCGCCAGGGCTGCCAACCGGGAAGGATTGGGTCGGGGGGAATGTCACTAGGGGGGGCATTCCCCCTAGAGAGGGGAGGGTTTTGGCATGGGGGATGAAAATTTGGAAGAGTGAAAAATGATCCTGGTAGCCGAGTTCAGAGTAAAGATTTTCACCCTGAAATCCTTCACTTCAGGGAGAAAAAAATCTGGCAGTAACTGCTATGTTCACCTAAGCAACCCCTCTGTTAGAGGACCCAAGCGAATAGTGTTTGGGCCTACAACAGCCGCTGAGTTGATAAAGCGGTTTATCAATATTTGAGAAATATTTTATTTCCTTTTTTACAAACGTTATTAAAACGTTAGTCTATTTCACTTTAAACTATTCAACTTTAAACTTAATTTTATTTTATTTCAATATATACAGGCAGCAGTACAAATTACTGATTTGGCCCGAATCACGTGCAATCGAGTATATTAGTATATACATAGGTATAATATAACTAAATTTTAGCGTATGAATAGTTTCAAATTTGTATTGTTGCTTGGCTTGAACATCTATGGACATCGCAAGTTGGTTAAATCAAGCTTTGTCGAGCTATTGTGGTTGGTTGTTGTCAGAATGGCAGTGTTTCAAATCTCAGCAGTGTAGAGGCCGTTACTATCTCTTCAGTGAGGTTATTCCAGGTTTCGACTACTCGGTTCGACAGGATGTTTTTGTAACTATTGTGTTTAATCTTCGCTTTTCACAGTTTCATTCTATGTCCTCTGAGGTTGCGAGTTGGGGGTCAATGTAAACGAGTCGTCCCTGTAAAAAGTTTTTGATTAAAGGGAATTCAAAAGAATAGGATTGTACTATTCTCAATTCACAATCTGAATAATACAAATACAATCTGGAATACAAATTTTGAAATGACAAT